>PVKU01006071.1:0-110750 GCA_004027475.1 Anoura caudifer
CCAAAATGGCTCAAACGGGAGAACAAATCAAAGCCCCAGAGCCAATTCATCTAAGCAACCAAGAGGTAGCCAACCTATCAAATGCACAGTTCAAAGCCTTGATGATCAGGATGCTCACAGAATTGGTTGATTTTGCTCACAAATTGGATGAACAAATGAAGGCTACCATAAGTGAAATGAAGGAAAATGCACAGGGAACCAACAAGATGGGAGGAAAACTGGGACTCAAATCAATGGAATGGACCAGAAGGAAGAAAGAAATAACCAAACAGAAAAGAATGAAGAAACAATAATTCAAAAAAATGAGGAGAGGCTTAGGAACCTCCAGGACATCTTTAAACGTCCCAACATCCAAATTATAGGGGTACCAGAAGGGGAAGTAGAACAGCAACAAGTGGAAAAGTTATATGAACAAGTAATAAAGAAGAATTTCCCCAATCTGGCAAAGGAAATAGACTTCCAGGAAGTCCAGGAAGCTCAGAGAGTCCCAAAGAAGTTGGACCCAAGGAGGAACACACCAAGGCACATTGTAATTACATTAGCCAAAATTAAAATGAAGGAGAGACTTCTAGAAGCAGCAAGGGATAAGGAGACAGTCACCTACAAAGGAGTTCCCATTAGACTGTCAGCTGATTTCTCAAAAGAGACCTTACAGGCAAGAAGGGGCTGGAAAGAAGTGTTCCAAGTCATGAAAGTCAAGACCCTACATCCAAGATTGCTCTATCCAGCAAAGCTGTCATTTAGAATGGAAGGACAGATAAAGTGCTTCTCAGATAAGGTCAAGTTAAAGGAATTCATCATCACCAAGCCCTTATTATATGAAATATTAAAGGAACTTATCTAAGAAAAAGAAGATAAAAAATAGGACAGTAAAAAACCAGCAAACTCACAGATATTAACAACCACACCTAAAACAATAGCAAACTAAGCAAACAGCTAGAACAGGAACAGAAACACAGAAATGGAGATCAACATGGAGGGTTATCAACAGGGGAGTGGGAGGAGGAGAGAGGGGGAAAAGGTACAGAGAATAAGTAGCATAGACAGTAGGTAGAAAATAGACAGGGGTAGGGCAAGAATAGTGTGGGAAATGTAAAAGCTAAAGAACTTATGACATGAACTAAAGGGGGGAATGTGAGTGGGAGGGGATGTGCAGGGTGGAGGGGAATGATGGGGGAGAAATGGGACAACTGTAATAGCATAATCAATAAAATATATTTTAAAAAAAGAAAGGATTAGTAATGGAAAATCAAACAAAGAAAAATGGCCAAAGGTCAGTCCATATAAAGCCTAGGATATAATATCAACAACTTTGAATTTTATTTCAAATGTGATAGAACATTATTATAGGATTTTAGTAGGGAAGTTAAAGGTTTTTGTTTTAAATGGATGAATGTATTTGCAATTCAGGGATTATAGCTTAGGAGAGCTAAAAATCAAAGGCAAGTACCTATTAGGAAGATATTTTTGCTTTACCTTCCTATGACTTTTTTTACCCTTTTTCTATTGCTGCCACTTTATTTTAAAATTAATTTTACAACTTCAGATGGCATAACCAAATTATCAGAGTGTCCCTGTACTTTCTATTTCTGTATTTTACTTTTCTGTTTAGAAGTATAAGAATTATTTAACCAGGACTTCCCTTTTATTACTTATTTAGGTAATAAAAATATTTGCTTTTCGATCAAGTCCATATTTCACTTTTATTTAAAACTTATCATAGTGTCATCATATAACATCTATGCAAACTTATTTTTCCCTTCCAGCCAACAAAAATACCGAATGCTTACAACATGGCAGGCATCATACTTGGGGATGGGACAGGCACATAAGCAGAGGTAACATGGACTGAAGTTTAGATGATGTCAGAAATATATTTGGATATTTGCAGTATATTATAATTACTGGTAAAATATTTTTTAAAAATTAATAAACTAGCCAGGATCAAAAAGTTTGTGTCAGTCTGCCATGAAATTTTTGTATTGGTTTGTTGCCTCTCTGAAATATGATTCCATTTAACAAATGTTTAGCCAAGAGGACACTAATGACCAAGAGTCAATTTGCTTTAGTTTTATTAGGCATGGTTTACCATAATTTTTTAAGTACCAAAAGCTAGGAGAGGTATGAGCTTTGTATCCTGCATGCAGTCAAACAATTTAAGCCGCTAACACATTCATGGGTGCTTGCAGAAGATAGGAGATATTTATTACTTGTCACATCAGGCAGCAGGAGTTTCATGTTCATATCTATTAACCTTGGCCCCCAAGTTCCACAGGGAGGAATCTGAAGAATTCCTCCCCTAGGATTCATGAGCCTAAGAAACCCCATCCTTTTGTAATGGGATGTTAGCAAACCTTCCCATCCTATACTCCAGAGAATGCCATTATCTTTATTATATCAAACAACAAATTTTGACTTCTGGCACAGAGGGAAACACTAAAAGACTGTCTTCATCTGTTAAGGCTAGAGGCTATATTGACATCTTTGAGAAGAGAGCCCAGAACAAAAGCTACCATATAACGTGCATAACTGTTAGAGGTCAGTGGAAATTGTCTCCAATAATATCTACCCCTTATTTCTACATGGCAAATTTTCCCAGAAGTACGTACCCCAGTGGCCACACAGAATAATCTGACAGAGGCTAGGACTAAAACTATTAGGTTATCCTCATGATGCATTTAATTAAGATTACTATAGTAGCTCAGGTGGTTTTACCCTTACGTTTTGGTATTTACCTTCCAAGTAGACTTGAGGCTTTAATCCAGGGACACCGGTAGTATTAGATATTACTGACTCCTTCTTGGCTCTTGGGGAAGAAGTTTAATGAAATCATGCCATCTAAAACATCTAAATGTCCACTGTGGTCGTGATAGACTTCTCAGTAAACTTAAGGGAAATGACTATCAAATTGTGTTCCACAACCTCCTAGAAAGGGATGGCAGACCCAGAAATAAATTAAAGGTTCTTGCAGCTTTTGGGAGCATTTTTCTTGTGGATGAAGGCTTTGGGGGTAGTTCTGAAGGACAAAAGGCCAGTAATGCCTCTTCCTTTCCTATACCTCTCAGAACCTAAGGTATTAGCTTCACTGGTACTGAGAGGTTGTTCTCCGTCCATCTCCTTGAAAAATTAGAGTGTCTATTTCATTTAGCTACAACTTACCTTTTTTCTAGTCATTCTCCACTCATACCTAGACCTTTTGTCTCGAAGGGTAGGGAACAAGAGGAACAAGTGTATTTTTATAAACTTAACTATAAAACTTATTGCAAACCCCCTTTGGCCAGGCCTCACCATGAAGTTATGTTAATTATGCTAGCCTGGGTCTTGCTATTGTGTAAAATAAATATGTGTCTAATGCAGGAATGATCAGGAAAGAATCCTGACTTGTCAAAATATGTCTGTATTACCTTCCATACCTTTTTTCTAATCGTTACTTAGGAAATAGCTGTAGCAGTTGATCACTTTCTTATCCCCAGTTAACTGATCAAATGACTTTATTTTGTGTGGACAGAAGGAAGTGAGAGTTGTAGAGTCAGAGTATTAGCTAGCTCATTGTTGAGTAACCGTTGTGATAAAATGCATAAAACTGTCAGGCTCTAGTGAAAAATTATGCAAACAGCTTTCAGGGGCCGCAGTTATAAGGCCAAAGTCAGCTGATAGACAATCCAAAAAGGGATAAACAACAGTAAGGTTTTGAAGGTGTAATGTGTGTCGTCAAGTTTTCAAGAGGAGGTGGAGGCAAGGATCCACGGAATGGGACCTCCTCTACCACAAAACAAATAGGTAAATTTTTCAGAAGTCACAAGTATGGCATGCATTGGTAGCCTTGCATCAGAAACAGAATATATATCTGGTATCTGTATTAGAAAGGCCACATCCAAAACCACAGGGATGTCTCCAGGTGGAGGCCAGAGGTTCCAATTGGCCAAATCATCAGCCACAGAGATTTGTATTATCTCCATTACTGAAAGGGTCCAATATGATGTTGGGCTTCCTTTTCTTTGTGGTAATGGGAGGAAGAGACTGGAGTTTTTCCTTGGCTACTGTAGGTACTGAATGTTGTGCATTTTCCACATAGACAAGTCCCACAAAACTACTTGGTAAACAGGCCTCAGAATGTAGGCTCCAGAATTTTGTTCAGATTTATCAGCCAGCCCTTGAATGCAGAAATGTATGACAATGCTCACCATAATCAGGATGATTGAAACTAAGGATTTTTAAAATTGAGATATAACTTACATACAGCCAACAGGATATTATCTGTACAGGGAAAGCTTCGGACATCAGCGAGTAGAGGCGCTTACACCGAATCCATTGAATTGACCTAAAGGACCCCACCCAAGAGATAACTTTAGCTCCTTCCTCCACTGTGAACCATGTCCAAACCCCATCATTTGAATCCATGTGTCCCACACCCTGGGAGTCTGAGTAATGCTAAGTTAGTGCCTTGTAAGATAGGATGAAATACTATCTCCTCTTCCCAGGCTGTTGGCTGTACAAAGATCCTTAAAAAGATAGTCTGTGTGGGGAAAGCTGTCATAAAATGTGCAGAAATATGGGAGACTCATAGAGAATTATCTCCCAACATTAAGCATCTATTACATAATACTTATATTGGACGGCTGAAACAGTGATGAATAAGGACCATTTTCTTGGTCCTTGAGTCACAATGTATCACTCTTTTAAAAGAGTTATTTTAGCAGAAGTTTTAATGAGCCTAGATCTCAATCTCCTGTGTGGGGAGTTTAGCCACTTTTTCGTGCAATCTATATGACAATATAACAGATACCTAAAATAAAAGGTGTGCTAGGTCTGTCTGATGTGGCACAGTGATGTATGTTGGTGCTTTCATTTTGTACCTTTTAAGTTGTTAAGTAAGTCTCAGTTGATATTTTTAGTTATTGACTTAATTTAACAGAGTTTTTCTCTTTTACACATGCTCTTTTGAAGCCAAAATATAAAGAACCAATAAAGTTACGAGTCCCTAAATCAACCCAGAGAAGATGAGGAAAACTAATAGATCATTAATGCAAAAAAATAAAAAAGCAACCACTGTCAAATTTGGATTTGCCTTTTTGTCTCAGGCCAAAGTCAGATTCAGTAAGTGTGCAGGAATAATGTTTGAGAAGGAGGCAACATGCATTAAGTGAGGCCATGTTCAGCTCTGGAGCCTGTGTCTGATCCCTATCTCAAATTACCTTTACAAAGTTTTGCAGGTTATAGTGCATCAAGGGAAAATAAACAAACAAAACCTAAATTTATAGGCAAAGGAAAAGGCAAAAGGAAAGTGACATATTCTTCTTTAGTGAAAAGCATCTGTAGAATATGTAACAGTAATAATCTCCAACCGTATGAAACTATGCCTTTCCAATGATGATGGGAGGGTTTAGATAGTGAGATTTAGGATTCAGAATGAGCTATGTTTCCAAACTGTAAGGATTTTGAGATGCTAGAAAAGTTATCAAAAAGTATCAAAAGAATTTTTGGGGGTTAGCAAGAGTCAACTTGCGCAGAAGAAAGGGGAAGTGTCGGGGCAGGTAGGGGGATCTAAAGGGGGTGGGATAACCAAGTACGTCATTTAGAATTTCTAGTCCCTGTTCAACTCCAACTGACCTACCAATCCAGACAAGTCTGATCCCAGTGTGGTGCATCAAATAAAAGGATTACACTGGATGGCATGAACAATTTTGCATATTAATATACAAATAAACATTGAGTTACTTGCAGTTCCTCTTTCTGATATCTTTATATTCTAGTCTCTCAAAGTTGGATTACAATATATTGATTTCTTCTGTGATGAAAGCCAAATATATGTATCAAATGCTCAATTGTGAACATGCAGTTGCAAATTTCTCTAAATTCAAGCTCATTTTTAATACATATTTGATAATAGTGTTCTAGTAGCTAGAATATTTCCAGATCCTCACTTGTAAGTTAAAAATTATCTGAACAGAAGGCATTCTTAAGCAATAACTGGCATTTATATAAATAGCCACTTGTAAGCATGATATATTAACATACATTTTTAAAATAGTAGTAGATTTACAATATAGGCCAATTCCTCCTGACATTTTCAGATTTTTTCCTTCAACATACTAGGTACTGCCAAATTTTATATTAATAAGTTTGAACTCATAAATGATTAGTCTTGGTAACATTATTTGGTTATAATTATATAATTACTAAAAGTTTCTTTAGCATTTTGTATTAATGCTTTATGCTTCTAGAAAATTTTATTGAATAGTATAGGCTTTGATGTCTGGATCCTAAAGAAGAAAAGGAGAAAAATGAAGGACCTGGAAGAAGGACACCAACCCTTTAAGTCCCTTGGAAATCACTTAGCTGGTAGAGCAGGGACTTACAACAATAGAGCATGTGCAACAACAAAAGCTCTTTGCACCTCTGTGGTCAGAAGCAACAATCAGCGATTAGGGTATAGATCCCCAATATGTGGAGGACAGAGTCCTCATTGTCTGCCCTGACTCCTGCAAGCTGTGTGCAGGCTGCTCTGCAAACACTTGAACAGCTGCCTGCCTAGGGGGTGGAGAGTGGAAGATAGATAGATAGCTGCTACTGTGGTAAGAGCTGAAATTGACCAAAATTAACCTCAATTTGCCATCCAAATCTTCCCCTGGAAGTTACAAGCCTTCAGTAGACTCCATAGTTTCGGAATAGTTACATCAGGCAGATTCTGCCTCTGCAGTTGAGGTCTAAATTGGGAAACAGGTTCCTGGTGTTTCCTGCTCTGCTGTCTTGATCATAGCTGATACGCTTTAGCCCTTGCTCTCTCCTGAGATAGATCTGGATTTTTCTTTATTTGTCATTCAAAAGAAAGAATTAAAGAATCTGAGCTCCGAAACCTGTTGGTACTTTGCATCAAGTAGCATTATTAAACCAGAAATAACTGGCATATAACTGTGATATATATAATCTCTGCCTAGAAGGAATTGGTCAATGCACCTGTCAATCAACTAAAGTAGGGGTGTCCTATTGTCATAGATATACAGATAATATGAATTTGATTATTTCCTAAGACTACATGCTATGCAATGAAAAGTCTGTCATTGCACTGCGACCCTGTAGTCAGGATGTCTTAGTCTTCCCTTCCCAATGATCAAGAACCATTGTATCGTATAAATGGAAAATTGCATTCAAGTCTTCACAAAATATAGTCATTCTAGTTTTTAAATCATAAATATGTTTGATCATATTAGAACTTTTTCAGAAATAAATTTATTGGTATTCTGATCATCCTTTTTCATACAGATTCAAAAAATATATTATAGAACCATGGAAGTTTATTTTACATCATGTTAGATCCTCCAAGCAAATAAAATTTAGGTAATTGTATCTTAAATTATACAAACTAACATAACTAGTAGAGTCCATTATGGAAAGATAAAGTAAATTTGTAAATCACATAAATAGAGAAAAAGATGTTCTAAGATAAAGAGTGAAGGTATATGAAATGGAATTGTTGCAAAATTTAAATGTATATTTTCCATTCAGACACTTAAATTAGAGAATAGAATATCAGGAACCATGTTGCTTATATTGCCATAAAATTATTTTGCCACCCATTCAGAAAATTTGTGAAGTTTTGTAAAAATATTTGGTAAATATATCTTACAGTGTTTATAGAAAAACTGATACTAATGTGATAAAATACTATACATTTTCAATAGTGAGGTTTAATGGAAGGTAATTTAATTTACATTATAAAGACCTATTAGATTATTTCCCTTAGTTGCATCTAGAGTTGTCTTATAGTTATCAAACAGTTAAATACTCTGAAAAATCTGCACCTCTTATTTTTTGAGCACTGAATTTTAGAGTTCTCACTTTATTCTACTGGGGATAAAAAATTCTTATCCAATTTTTTTTTTAGATGATTGCATTAAATAGATATATAACATCTCACGGTAGCAAGTAGCAAATTTTCCAATAAATAAAAATTCTGGTATACTTTCTTAACTTTAGGAGCATGTAAGACAACTTAAAGACTCTTTGAAAAAGTTATGCAAGCTAAATTATGTACATTCATATTATTATTTGTGCAGGCTGCCTTAGAGAAAGAATGGCTAGCTTTCGATTCCGCCTGCTTCCCTTCACAAACACAGCTTCTCCCAGACCAGCGGCACTGGCCAAAGGTAACATGTCATGGAAACTTCTTAGTGCTCCATCTGTGTTCATTTCTTAAAGTTGTGCTATTTTGCAGTGATTAATACTACAATTTATTGACTTGAAAAACACAATTACTTTTAGAAGCCTCTGACTTCCTCCCCATCCCCAGATGTAATTATTCATGTAGCTTTTCTTTCATTTGCTCCTAATTTTTTTCTTTATTTTGGATTTCTTTCAACACTTTATTTCACAGTAGCAAAAAAAATGATACAGTTCAGCTGCATATTTGGCAGTAGACTAAAAATCACTAGTTGAAAGCACTTTAAAAATATAAAAATATGCATTAAGAGGGCAACAGCTGAAGATTCTCAGTCAGAGGTCAATGGACTGCAATATCTGTTATTTATTTGATAATCTTTGAAGTTTTTGTTTCCTGAGATTTTCTAAGATCTCTGCAATTAATCATTTCATATATGCAAACTATACCAAAAAGCATATTCTTCATCACTACAACGAAGGATATTTATATCTGTATTCCATAAATTTAATTTTATTATAATTTCAATTTTTATATGCTTCCCTTAAGAGACTACTTGCTCTATGCATGTAAAGTAATGCAATATAAATGCTAGAATTTTTCACTTTATTTTGTATTTATGTACATTTTTTTCCTGATAAGTTCTCTGGAACCTTACACTATGATGATACTTCATCTAATTTACCAAGTCATCCAGCTCAAGCATGGCTATATAATGAGAAAGAAAATTTGTTTTCATCGGAACACACGCAGTTTAATGACAGGTAAGTTGAATTACTCTTTTAGAAGATTAATCCATGAATGACATACTTATGAAGAATATTATACTATTTACAAAAGTAGGAAAATAATGAAAATAGCAACTTTACTTATTTGGAAGATGGAAGAACATTTAAGGCCAAAATATAATTACTTTGTGGACTTTTCAGTGTAATATAAATGCGTAAGGTACATTCATTCAAGCAACTACAAATCTTAAGTGTCAGTAAAATAATGTAATTAATTGTTGCAAACATGTAGACTCTTAAATTCTGTTATATAGGTTGAGATAAGGATTAGAATAAAAATTCCAGTGCTGTATTTCTTTCGACAAAAGTATTGAAATATGCGTCAAGTAATTGAAATGTAAACATTTTAAATTAATGGCAGACATTTATTGCTTTTCAAGATAAAGCTTTTCTGTAACTTAAATGGATTTTATTTTCAAGTTTGCGACAACATAAATAGCTTGTAGTTTTAAAAAGTGCTGATATACTTGTCTTGATTCAGTTGTGTGGGGTTTTCTCTATTGCTAGATCAGAAAATAGAACTTTATCTTGGACATCCGAGTTGAAGACCGGCAGAAAGAGTTTGCTAAAATCTGTAAGAGAGGAAAAAATTTCAGAAGAATGGTATGTGGTCTATGTTACACTAAAATATTAGGAGACTTTTAAAATGAAAGACTTTTAAATGTCCAAAACAGATTTTTTTTTAGATTTCAAGAATACCTCTATTAGTGTTTAAGAAACTATGTATCTGTGAATTATAGATTCTGAAATAGAAATCCAAATTTGTTTTAATATAATATAATTCAGTTATGTATGTTTATATGTACATGTATTTATAAATATAGTCTGGATATTTGTTTTGCCTTCATTAAATTTTATCTTTTAATAGGGGCTTTAAGGATATATCTACTGCTCAGCAAATGCTGAAGAGAGCACAGAAAATGAAATCAAAGAAATTAAGGAAGAAATCAGGTGGGTAATCAAAGCCCTTTGAATTATAACTGTGTGTTTTATATGGAAGATAAGTACTTTTAAAATATTTTTAACAAATTGTATTTAATAAGAATGGAAGTGAAATGCATAGATATGAGTATTTCTAAGGTCATAATTCCAAAAATTAAACAAGAAAATTAAAGAAAAATGTTATTACATTAAAGGATTTATTATACTCTTAAATGTTATTTTCACTTTTCTCTCTTTCTTACTAATTTTGCTATTGCTTCTTCTATCCATTGTACACTGAAAATTATTCTAAGCTGATTCGTTTTGGCAAAAGTTGATTTTAAAGAGCATTTGTTTCATGTGCTTATTCCTTTCTGTGTTTTTAAATTGCATATTTAGTCAATAAACTATATACACTCATCAGTTTGACAAGTATCGGCCATGAGCACCTCCCAGTTTGACACTGCGGAAATGGAGCACAATGGCATGTATCTTTCACGGCGGTGCAGGGCTTGGGAAGTGTTCAGAGGCTTCTTCTCTCCCACTTGCCAAGATACTCTTTAAATCATTTACTGTTCTTTGGGTGACTTCAATCATGTTAGTATAATTATTTAATATGTGGAGTAGTTTATAGGTGTCAAGATAAGAGATAACAGGTTATTATCATTTTATATCTATGATTAAAACCATTTAAAATTATTTGCATATTGCATATAACTTTGCATTTACTCATAACTTTATATTTACTTAGAAACTATAGAAGGCATGTAAAGAAGCATTCAAAAGTTAATTTTATCTTTATTACTTTTTCTATTTATTATTTTTGATTATTAGTTCAATTGCAGAATTCTAAGAAATGTATGTAATATGTACTTAATTTTAAAAAACAAATGCAAATAACCAAAATATGGTTAGTTTCCAAGGACTAACTGATATTGTTGTCATAGCACTTACTAGCCATTGATAAAGTACTTATGATTTACTTTTATATTCACAAATGTTCAACTTTCCTTTTTTGTGTTATTTTAGTGATATCTTAATTGGATCTCTTATCTTTTTTGAGATAACTAATATTTTTATTATGTACTAAAAGTTTGTCAGGTTTAAAATATTGAAATTTTAAGCATTTTTAAAGAAAATGTAAATATATGTTTTGTTTGTCAACTTGCTTTGTGCCTCCCACTTGCTTATTTTGCAAAATCCTATGAAAGTTTGTCAGAACTCTGTGAATTGAGTATTAGGCAGTAGTTACCCAGAGAAATAGCAACTCAAACCCTTAACAATAGTGAGATTCACAGTCCTGGGGAAGTTGAATCCAGTGGAGTAAATCAGGCTGTTTGATATACTTTTTTTATTATTTTGATGTGTATTTCTACTCAACAATTTTATCAAAACATTATTTAAATAGCCGTTTTGATAATAAAAGTTTCTGAAACTCCTGGGACAAGTATCAGAAGTGACTTAAGAACTGATTCAATCAATGTTCATCAAATAATTATTATTTTTAAAGTAATTACCATGTTTACATAGTTTCTAACAGTGAGGCTAAGGAAAACTTCCTTGTGTTAGAATCAGTCCCTGGAAATATGTTATATATGAGTCTTTCTTGCTGATTCTTATAACTGAGTGATTGTGTTTTATGTTGAGTACATTTTGAATAAATAAGCATAGTAAATAATATGTTTGAGTAAAAGTTCAAATGAGGAATATATGATCATATATAAAAATTTTGCTTTAATGGCCAAAAATGAGACATAATTATTATCAGGCAAAAATTATACCTCTTTATCTGTCACAAGGGGGCATGGTAGGGTAACAAACGACAGAAAAAGTACAACTAGACATCCAGGGTAACAACTACATCTTAAATTTAACATTTTGACAGGGGTCATTAAGCATGATCTGTTAGGTAAAAATCCTAAATGGTATTTGTATAATTTTCATCAGCTCTCTACTCTGAGAGCTGCCTGTCAATTGCCTGTCATTGCTATGTGAGGCTCTGTATCTCTGTGTTAAACTTTTGTTTTCTCAAAATACCATTAGATTGATGAAATAAAAGGTACTTCAAAAAATTGAATTCTGATCTGTAAAACTTAATGATACCTTAAGTCTCCTAACTCTGCTTCTCACTCCCCTTTCACAGCATAGACAGAGTAGAAATAGTCACAGTAAGATTAGAGATGAAAACCAGGAAAAAGCATATCAGTGGAATCTTCTCCAGTTACGGTGCTTTAATATTCTACTAGGTTGATGAGGTAGCACTTATGTCACTTGTGAGCAAATTATTAAGACTCTGTAACTCAGATTGTCTTCTTAAAGAATAAATCATTTTCTAGTACTTTCCTACTTTTAAATTTAGTCAGTCTGTGATATGCTATTAACTGATTTGAATCTGCATAATATAATGGCCATCATTTAAAATTTCACTCACTAATATATTAAAATAATATTTTAAATATTTAAATTCTGTTGGAACTGAAAAATTAACTAATACTTTTCAAATATAAATGGAGATATCTTACATGGACTACTGGCCAACTTGAAATTTTCCAGACACCAGAGGGCACCCTTCTCCATGAAACTGCTGGAGACTAACCAGTTTCTTGGGCAAAGGGAAGGTGGCAGATGACGGTTCAGAGAATAAAAACTTTTAATTAAATGGAACCAGTTACATGCTAAATCTCACAAAGCCATAATCCTCAAGGAGACGAAGCATAAATGCATGGAGTATGAAAGCTTTAATTTGAATTTCTGCCATGAAAAATCTTAAAGCAAGTTGCTCTGTAGTAAGCACTATTTTTGTATCTTGTACATGTATTTATTAGCCAAGAGATATATGAGATAACAATATTTGATTTATGATGAGACTGAAAATAGGGCAAAAGGCATGGGGTCAGTTATTTAAAGAAAGTTGCAGGTAGAGGAATAATACAGCTGAAGATGCTGATAAATGAAGTAGCGAGGAGCTGAGGAAGCTCGCAGTGTGGGCAGCCATCAGGGGAGACTCAGTACTGATGACTTCTGTGGGGATAAATGAGCCCATCTGCTTTATGTAGAACAAGCAGGAGGAGGAGGGGCAGGGGCAGAGGCAGAGAAATTGATTGGAAACCATAGGAGCAAATCTAAAATTGTAAGAAGCCACCATGACTTCTTTACTCAAGTTTGGGTTTGGGCTCTGACTGTTGTTATTCCTAGTGAGTTGTTGATATTTCTCTCATGATGGATATAGCACAAACCAATTATGACTAGTCTTGTTTTTGTGGGTTTTTTATTTGAATGTCTTTTTGTTTTTACTGTTGCCTCATGCACAGAAGTAACTTCAGAATGCGGTGATCTGCATTGGAAATGAGCAGATACCCAGGGAACTTAGAGTTTAACACTGCAGTCATATATGCAAGGTGAGAGTTGCTGGTTTATTGAAAACATGCAGGTCAATAACCTAAAGGCAGTGAGTGTAATTGGTAGCAAGACTGAGATGAGCCAGGTGGGGAAAGAGAGTGAGTAACTTGTTTTGACATGGAGCGTTCCTCAGAGAGGGTGAGTTCTGAGCATAGGAATTTTGGTAAGCAGATGGTAAGAAGCTTAAGGGCTAAGAATATAAGGCTGAAGACATAATGTCTTTCAACATTTATCATATTCATGCATTTTGAATTTCATAATTAGATAAGAGAAAGAGCAGGCTGAAGCAAACAAGGTTACTTTAGTTACAAATGTACAGCCGACAAGGAATAAGTATCACTTGGCACCTAGCACAGTGTTAGGTACACGTCAAGCATTCAATATTCACCGATTTTATTTCAATGAACAGAATAACTTGAGGCTGTGTTGGTAACAGTTATAGCCAAGAATTAAGCCAGCTGGGAAATAAGACAGGCTAACATTTGATACAAGTTAATCAGTTTATGGGCTGCAGCAAAGAGATCGGGTTGCAAAATGATAGGGCAGTGAAGGACTGTTAAGGGGGAAGGATCAAAGGGGAATAGTGTGGACAGAACTGTGGTAAAATGAAGTTTATTGATGACTTTTTTTGTTTACCTCAGTGATTTCAAAAAGGAATTTACAAGAATTTTGATCAAATGTTACTTTCTTATACTCTCAACCAAACAATAATAAAACCCATTTAAACGGTAAGGCCCTCGAGGCCAAAACTCTGCTTGCTGCCCACTGAATTCCCAGGACCTAGTACCATGCCTGGAATATGGTGGATGGTCAGTGAGTAATTGATAGCCAAATCAGAAGGAGATAAGTCACTAAATACATTTGACTGTGTGTATGTATATGATTGTGTGTGTGTAGCATAGTCATTTTAATGCATGTTTATATCTAGGAAGTCAAATTTAAATTAGTAAATAATATTCCTTATAAGATGATGAAATGTAGCTACTCATTCATAAAACATTATGTCTTCAGCCCTAACATAAAACCTATTTTACAAAATTGTTGTTCTTGGCACATACAGAAAATGGGTAATACCCAGATTTTTCTGTTTGAAGCTAGTGAGAATTAGATAAACTATGAGCTAAGATGAGGAATACAGAAACTAAAAAGGGATTCCACAGGGGAGGAAATAATTTCTAATGTCTAAATAAAATTATGTTGTTTAAATGAGATAATGACAAAGTGTCAAGTACAGAGACACACACATAATACAGACTCAGTTTACTTATGTGTTTCTTTAAATTTTATAAAGATGTATTAAAACTTATTTCCCAGACCCTGGGAAAGTCATACTGGGAGATACAAAGACAAAAAAAAGTAGGATAGATGTGCTATTGATGATCTCAGAGGGGTCAGGCTTTAAATGTACAAGCCTGACTTTACAAGGCAAGAAAAAGATGTCACAAGCCGTGCTCTTTACCATATCCTTATGTCCAAGCTTTCTTACTCGATGGTCTAGTTATTGAGAGTAAAAAAAGTGTTTTGTTCACAGTGATATTTCCAGGGACTATCAAAATCAAGTGATTTCTTTCCCCATCTGGAATTACTGTGTTTCTTGCTTATCGTTATCCTTTGAAATTGGAATTAATTTAAGTTTTAAATCAACTTAAAGTGTTTTAATTAGAATGTTTTAAAAGGACTTTGAAAATGTAGCACTGTTTTTATATACTCTTGATGAATAAAATTATTTTATTGAGTAAATGGAACTAGACAGCGTTAAATATTTTATATGTATTAGCTTACTTAATCTTTTTTAAAAAAGATTTTATTTATTTACTTATTTTTAGAGAGAGTGGAAGGGGAGAAAGAGAGGGAGAGAAACTTTAATGCATGGTTGCCTCTTGTGCACCCCCTACTGGGGACCTGGTCTGCAACCCAGGCATGTGCCCTGACTAGGAATCCAACAGGCTGGCACTCAATCTACTGAGCCACACCAGCCAGGGGAGCTTATTTAATCTTGATAATGGTATGAGGAAAGTGCTATTGTTGTCCATGTTTTACATATTAAGAAATCAAGCCACAAAGATATTGTTATTTGCCCAAGGGAGTGCCAAAGTACTTGTAAAAGATCAATAGGTTTTATTCCATGTGCTATGTTGAACAAAATGAAATCAGTGATGGACTTATCAATCTATTTCAGTATATCCTACCTTATTCTATGAAGAATTCATAATTTTTAAGAGTATAATAAATTGGAACTATTATTATTTATGTTGTGATTGTATGTTTGCTAGTTGCCATTAGTTGGGCAGCTATGCTTGATGCTTTACACACATTATCACATTAAATCTCACAGTAATACTATAAAGGCAATATTTTTTCTTCTTTTTTTATTGTTCATTTACAATTGTCTCCTTTACCCCCCATTACCCTCTCCTGCCCTACCCACCCCCACCTCCCACACTCAATCCTCCCCCACCCCCAATTTGTCTTTGTCCATGGGTCTTTTATATAGGTTCTTGACTTGACCCTTCCCCTTCTTTCCCTCATTATTCCACTCTCCTGCCCCTCTGGTCACTGTCAGTTTGTTCTTTATTTCCATGTCTCTGATTCTATTTTGCTCACTTATTTGTTTTGTTGACTAGGTTCCACTTACAGGTAAGATCATATGGTGTTTCTCTTTCCCCACCTGACTTATTTCACTTAGCATAATGCTCTCCAGTTCCATCCATGCTGTTGGGAAGGGTAGCAGCTCCTTCTTTCTTTCTGCTGTGTAGTGTTCCATTGTGTAAATGTGCCATAGTTTCTTGATCCATTCATTTACTGATGGTCACTTAGGCTGTTTCCAGCAATATGTTCTTCTAGTGAGCAGAGGAAGAGGCAAGAGTGAGAGCAATTTATTCAGAGTCATATAACAAGTATAACTTGGAGCGTCAATCTAACCTAGATCTATCAAATTGTAATGTCTTTGCTCAGAAAATAGATATACAAAAAGAAAGGTAAAGTCGGGAGAATGGGAGGAAAGACCAGCAGGTTAATGAGGTATCATCATTACAGTATGTAAACCCATTGTAACCTGTCTTTCCTGAATGACCAACATTCCTTTTGACATGTCAATATTTTTTTTGGTAATTAAGTTTGATACTATATAATAGTTATTCTATGACATGTACATACATGTATACATACAAAGATTTTTACTGTTCCTGTTAATAGCTCATATTGAATACATATAGAAGCACCCAACTCTTAAATACTTTAGGTCATATATAACTATGAGATGTGCCCAAATATTGGCCAACATTTTTCTAATATTAAGAAATACAGTCTTTGTGAAACATGTAAGTCATGCTTAGTAAGGATAAGTTCTTACTAGTGGACTAATGGAAATCTTCAGTGTGCTCATGCTTGAGAATAACTCTGAAGATACTATTTTGCCTTTCTAATTTGCATTCTAAAAAAACATGCTACCTTAGCATTTAATTAAAATATGTGTGTTAGGGTTTATGATATTTAAAGCCTTATTTTTTTCATTTAGGACATTTAATTCTATTGCACTAGATATTAATAAAAAGTTCTTAAAGTCTATTTTTGTAAGAAGATGTGAGACACTAGAAAAATGTACATTGACCTAAATTGTGCTTTAATGGTAACCTACAATTTATTTGTTTTTAAGATACATATAACATTTCATTACCTTCAGGTGTAAAACTAGGTTAACCTACTTTAATGCCTAATTTTCCACTATTTATTCTACTCCTTAATATTTATGTTTTCTTTTCTTACAGCTCAGCAATAAGCAAAAACCTTTTGTCTTAATTCAACTGACCAAATTCTTAATTTCACATTCTATAGAACCACTCATTAACAATTAAAAATAGGCTGCTAATTTATAATTGTCCTATTTATTTTGTAAAATTAATATATTTAAATTGTCTTGGCTATAAAAGATATATAGGATTTATACATCTTTGCTATGGAAAATACTCAATATAATAAATTAGGGCAAAAAACTATCAATTTATCTGTAAAATTAATGAAAGATCATTTTCCATCTGTTTCTCACCCCAGTAGTTGTCTTGCTTCTACCTCAACTATTCTAACTCCTCAGAGTTTAGAGGGCATTTGGTTTTTCCTGTAATAACAGCTTTTACCTATTGTGCATTTATGGGAATTTTACCTTATTCCAGCAGAAATATGGGGAATTTAAGAAAGGGGCTAAAGTAATAAACAGTGAAGCAATTCCCCAAACAAAAGGATTATGCCATAAATGTACATTTTTTACATTATTTGTATTTCTGCTTGCCATATTAAGTAGTGGGTATGTGTTTAATTAGACAACCAAGAAAATATGAATGGTTGGTTACCTTTTCATATTATGAATCTTCAAAATATAATATCAATTTTACAGTTTTTTAGAATGTGTATCATTTTTAATATTGTCACAGAAATATATGGCTGTTTCAGAGAAGGAATGATCTAGAACTGAACTTTTGTCTTATCTTGATGTTTTGTCTAGATGCTACTGTGCGCCTAGCATTATTCAAAAGCAGTGAAAATACAGTTTCTGTTACAGAATCACCAGTGAAGGTACATTCCAGAAGAGATGGTTACTCTGAAGGTATGGTTTAATCACAGATATATAGAAAGGTAAAAAAATGTAAAGAAGAAAAAGTATTTAAAACAAAATTTTAAAATTCTCAGTAGTGATAAAGTACATATATGAAAATTATATATAAAATATAACTGAACAAAAATCCAAATAAAGTTCTTGGAGATAAAATACCAATTTTGTGTGGTGATTAATTAGTACAGTATTTTAGTATTTGTATCAATGCTTGCATAAATTAAAATTCCTTGTATTTTTTGTAAAAGTCTTATAATGCTGTATCATTAGTGTTACTGATTTTATTTAAATTTTACAATGACAGATAATATTAGCCTATACCAATAGAAGTGATAAAATGTTGAAATGATATTCTATTGTATATACTTTATTGCCAATATACACAAATTGAATTAAACATTCAAAATTAAATTCTGGAATTTTAAATAATTTACTATATTTGAAGCTTGCCCAACTCACTTTTTAGGTGAAGCATTTTGTGCATCTAAGTGGCAGATGATATTTCTGATTTCAGCATTCAGAGGAGTTATAGACTTATATTATTAAACAAATATTAAATGTAATAGAGCAGCAGGCATAACTTAAAAACATGTTTACCATTGCTTTCTCTTTAATATTAAAATAGTCATAGTTTTACCTATACTTTTGTATGGTAATTCATAATAGGAAAAAATAAAGTCAAATATATTTGAATCAAAATGGACTATTTACAATTTTTTAATTACACATTTTTTACTGTTGTTCACTTACAGCTGTCCTGCCTTTTTTAATCTTCTATACATTTTATTTTTTATTATTTTTTAATTTTTATATTAATTGTTGTTCATGTACAGTTTTATCTTCTATACATTTTAAATAAATCTTCAAATTTATACATTACCATAGCATGATTAAATATATACATTTTGATTTACATTTCTATTCAGTGAATGTCTAGAATTAAAGAAAAGTTGATAACAACTTATTTTATAGGAGAAAAAAAACATGAGGTTTAGAATTTTCTTTGAAGTTTATAGTAATAAATACTTACATAGAAAGATAGGTGAAGCAAGTCTGGCAAATTATTGAAATCATTGGAAGAATAAATGATGGTATATGGAGGTTTGTTTTATCATTTATTTTTTTTAATATTTAAATTTTTCCATAGTACAACATATAAAAATTTAGTCATCATGAAAAAGTCAAAACATTTATATATTACTATTTTAATAGAAAAATTTACTTATTACAATATAAAATAAGGCTTCAATTTTAATCAGGGTTCATTTTTTAATTACAATCCTAACTTCATAAATTATTATTTTAAAAGGAGAGTGGGAATTCTGCTAAAATCAATCCCAATTCCACAGATACTACCTGTTAAATAGGAGTGTTCTTACTTTAAAAAGAAAATGCCTAGGAAAAATGAATAATTGGGGCATTTTTGGCCTTTAACTTAGTACATACTGCAGAATCAGAAAAAGGAAATCTGTCCTAACATGTGCTATTGTACTTTCTCTTTTCCTATGAAAGGTGCAGATAAGTAACTAACAAGAATAGTGTGTTTGTGTACATGGTATACTGACTGATTTGTGTTCCTATATAAAGTATGCTAGGAATAGTTCAAATAGTGATAAAGTGTAGAACATGAAATATTTTCATATATGCTCTGTGACATGACGCATTTTTTTCTTTCCCACATAAAGGGTATTTAGCTTTCTTTCCTACCTCAAGTATATTTAGCATTTCATTAATTTCACTATTTCATTGAATGGTCTTTATGTATGTACCAGAGTAATAGTTGTTTTAAGACTTTTTTTTTTTAAGGACTGGGTCTGCCAAAAACAGTTGTATATGGCAGAACTTTTTTTTCCTAATTATTGTGTTTATTTCTGCCCATTTTTAAAGGGGAAAAGTGAGGCAAAGATGATTCGATCTTCGCTGGCAGGGTGAACCCCATGTTACATTTAACTGTTGCTCTGCCCTCACCCACCTCCTACACTCACACTCTTATTTGCAGCCAAGTCAACTTGAGAGTTAGCAGCTCAGCTAAAGTCAGGTCTATTGAGATAAAATTAACACTGTATAAAATGTACCCATTTTGAGTACAATTCAATGAATTTTGATATATTTATGTTACATCACCATTAGCACAATCTAATTTTAGAACATTGGAACAGCTTTTTATTTTCTTAAAAAGTTCAAATAAAAGTAATAGTTGGGCATCTTACCTTTCATAAATGAGGAAGAATTAAATTTTCCTGGAGGGTTTGGGTTAGGGTTAGGCTATGCTTTATAAAATATCTTTATATTTTGTCATATTCATAAAATGATACATGATTAAAAGCCTGAGGACTTTACAGATTGGACATTGGTTTATTTGATCTATTTATTTGTAGTATTTATATTTATTTAGTGTTAGGTACCTTTCTTAATTTATCCTTTACCACCACAATCCCTATTTTGGTTTTGCTATCTGATTTTACCTTGGCATTTGATTCTTGATTTATCACTTTCATGTTTATTACTTAAAATATCTCCCACTATGCTTCCTTTTGGAGAGAGAGATTCAAATGTTCCACTCAGAGCCCTGACATAGTCTTCAATTGCTCTCACTGGTATAAGAACACACATAACCTAATTGATGTTAAGTGTATACTCTCGAGTTAGTCTAACACAGTTTGAATCATGATTCCACCATTTATTGACTGTCCGATTTTAGGGATATTATGTAACCTCTATTTAGCACTTTTTTTTACTTGCATAATTAGATGTTAATAATACCTAGTTGTTGAGGATCACATGAGATTTATTTGCTCAATGCCTGCAACTCACCATATAAACACATAGTAAGTGCTTAAAACTTTAAATCATTAACAAGTCATTTAAAAAGTATAGTTTTAACTTTTTCTATTATTTGCAATTAGTGGTGTTTACTGTGTTTCTTGCTAAGTACTATGCTGAATTTTTCTTAACTCTCTGATTTACTCTTCCAAGAAGTTCTGAAAATGTATTGTAACTGTCAGCATCTTAAAGATGAGGAAACTGCTTCCAGAGTTTGATAAGTGAATTGTCCCAAGTCAGACAGAGAAAAGGCTAAGGGAAATAGGGATAACTTCTGTATCAAAACAAAGTTAGCAAAAGCCAAACAAAATGCAGAATTGAAGACCAAATGTTCTTAGGCAACCCTAAAATATACATAAATTTAAAATATTTAAGAAAAGAATAAAGAGTCATTATTAAATTAGGCAAAACTGGGAGAATAATAATTTTGTTTTTTATTTCTCATAGCTTGCACTAATATAAACTAAAAAAAAGTTGAATACCAACATGATAAAAATCTGATCTGTGCCCTATATTAACTGCTATGTAAACTAATATTATTAATATTGTTATGATTACCTAACATTATTAAACACCTAACTACTAGACTGTAAATAAAGAATATTTTCAACCACCTATTTTAATTTTTGGTTAGATGAAAATGTCTCCACACAGCTCAAAAGTATACACCCTATTTTGGCTTCATTTATTCCTCTTTTTTATTTATATATAAATTAAATATCTCTCCTGCCCTAATCTACTGAAATTTTTTAATTTGCTATTTCTAAAGCCAATGTCAAATTCAGACTTCTGGCTTTGGACAAGGACAGAAGCTAGGCAAGCCAACAACAACAAAAAATTGGATCTGACCCAACAATCTTCTCAGAGAAGAAGGTTTAGTCTTAGTCTCTCCATTCCCTGGGACAATGTTACTTGGTTTTATTTTATTTTATTTTATTTTATTATTTTTTATTGTTGTTCAAGTACAGTTTTCTGCCTTTTGCCCTCACCCCTCCCTACCACCCCAGCCCTCCCCACCTCCCTCCACTGTTTCCAGCCCCCTCCTTGTTATTGTCCATATGTCCTTTACAATTGTTCCTACTTGGTTTTAAAGCCACGTTTTCTAAATTTTCAGCCGGTGCTGTCATCACTAACATGCTTCCTATTTCTCTTCCTATAAAATGTAAGATTAACACACAACATATGTCCATGTACAACATCGATGTTCAAATATTTTTTATTACATTTCTGAGTATTGAAGACATTAAAAGACCTTTAATTTCTATAACTTTACCTCAGAGCATTTCTAATCAAACTACCTTTTTTTGAGGTATTTTTACAATATGATTGCGCACAGTTGTTTCTCCACCTTTCTCTTTTTCAATACAAGCTTAAAGCACAGAGTCACATTATATAGATTGGTTTAAAATAGGTCTTATATTTTCATCGTTGTATACAAAAATTGCTAATAGTCCCAACATGACTATGTATTAGGAGCTGGCAGAATAGTAAATGGCACAGTGCTATGCAGACAATCAGAGAACACCTGAAGTCATGCTCTTAAGAAGAGATGCATGGAATTCTATGCAGCAGAAAGAAAGAAGGAGCTCCTGCCCTTTGTGACAGCATGGATGGAACTGGAGAGCATTATGCTAAGCGAAATAAGCCAGGCAGTAAAAGACAAATACCATATGATCTCACCTTTAATAGAAACCTAATAAAAAAAAAAAAAAACAAGCATAATATAACCAAAGACACAGAAATTGAGAAGGGGTTGACAGTCACCAAAGGGGAGAGGG
Source organism: Anoura caudifer (assembly GCA_004027475.1). NCBI lineage: Eukaryota > Metazoa > Chordata > Mammalia > Chiroptera > Phyllostomidae > Anoura > Anoura caudifer. Next base: position 22,474 of record PVKU01006071.1, read on the forward strand.
GAGGGAATTTCAGGGGAAAGGGGGAAGGGTTTGGAGCAATGAATATAAGGACACATGGCCAAAAACTAGCGAGGGTGGAAATGGGAGGGAGGTGGGGAGGGTTGGGGAGGTGGGCTGGAATGGGAGCAACAGACAGAAAACTACAAGAACAACAATTAAAATAAAAAAAGAAGAAGAGATGCACATAATCATCTATACTGAGCAAGTCTCAACATTAGATAAAGTAGACATGGATATGAACATTTATAAACTGTGGTCTGTTCTTCTGTATCTCAGTTTCTAACCTTCACTATGATTTGAATTACCATTTTCCTACAAAATTTTAAGTAATTTTCCATGTATCCCCTTAGTATCTATGGCCATTAGCATAGTGCCTGATGTGTAATCAATACTTAATAAATATTTTGCAATGAATAAACAAAAATGCAAAGGACCCTACCCATAAGTAGCTTCAAATATAGATGGAGAGGCAACATGCTTATATGATGTCTTTGAATGTACCGATTCCTCTGACAGATTAGACTCACTGTTCGATACATCTTGCAGAAAATCTCTTCACTTGGCTAATTCTTATCATCTCAGGCATTAATCCCTTAGAAATTCTTTTCTGATTCTAGCTTGGAGCACCACTCACTGTGTCCTCCCAATATCATCAATAAGCTTTTATGTACCATATAAATTAATGTAATTTGATATAATTTAATAGCTTTTCTCTTCCCTGCCATGTACCATTGTACAAGGAATTTTTCTAAGTGCTTTATCTATAATAACTAATTAAATTCTCACAACAACCTTTGGAGATGAGAGAGAAAATGTATTTATTTTTAGAAAAGTGAAAATTTGCCTGCACTAAGTAGGAATTAAGGATCAACTAGCAAAATCTTGTAGTCTAACTTTTATGATTGTTTTTTTATGTCTCAAATTGACTAAGAGAGAGAAAAAAGCCTGAGCAGAGTTAGTAGCAAAAATAAATAAAATGGAAATGTATCTTGAAAGCCCACTTGGAGATAGTTGAAAATCAAGAGCCACATTTTAACTTCTGTTTTTAAAAATTTAATATGGTAGTCTTTTACATAACAATGATTCTAAAATATTCACACGGCCTCCCATTGAGCTTAGAACAAAAGCCCCAGGGCATGGCCCAAGGACTAAACGTCAGACCCCCTTTCTGTTCCTCAAATATGATAAGCTCTTTCTTAATTTGCGGTATTGTTTTTCATCTTTCTGCCTAGAAATTCTGCCCTCCACACTTTGCACAATGTGTCCACTCATTGCTTAGTTGGCATTTGCAATACTGTGAAAGGGCTTTTCCTTACAATAAACCCTAAGTAGCACTTTCCTCTCTAGCCAGTAAACTTCAATAAATGAATAAGGAAGAAAATAAGTCTGTAAGATATGATTATAATTAAAGCATTCTAAATATGGTTCAGGCACAGTGATACCATTTGTCATTTACATTTTCTGTAGGAAAAAATATTATTAGGGAATTCTGTCCAGTAAAGCATAAAGCTGTAATTTAAAAAGTTATCTATGCACAAGAGGGACACAGGGAATGACAGTCTAGGTTCAAAGAGTAGGCTGCTCAACTCTTCTTCATTTACATCATTTTTAAGTTGTATTCCAAATTTTCCCCCAAATTCAGCCATAATAGATTATCTATACTTTATTCCAAAGTGTATATATACATATATAATTTATCTTATATATGTAAGATTTTTATGTTATATATAAATAAAATTGACATGCTTTATCTATGCTTCTGTATGTATGGATATATATATATGTGCACAGATATAGATATATGCTATATATGTAGTTAAGCTAAAAATGAAAAGGGATTTTAGAGCTGTTAGTTTTTTGAAATGGACCATAAGTACTCTGTTAGATACTGTTAGTTTATTATTCATTTAAAAAATAAAAGAGGCCCTGGCTGGTGTAGCTCAGCAGATTGAGCACAGGCCTGCGAACCAAAAGATCATGGTTCCATTCCCAGTCAGGGCACATGCCTGGGTTGCAGGACAGTTCCTGGCAGGGGACACATGAGAGGCAACCACACATTGATATTTCTCTCCCACTCTCCCCGCCCCTTCCACTCTAAAGATAAAATAAAAAATAAATAAATAAATTATTTTTAAAAAGTAAGAGAGAACTTCCCTTTCTGATAATAGAACTATGTAACTCAGAGCAACCCTCCTGCAGAGAAGAACTACAAATGTTTGAAATTTCATTTTTTAAAATGCAATTGAATTCATTGAAGAATTAATATGTAGATAAAGAATTGTGAGTCAAGAAGGAAGGAATCCAGAAATCTGAGAAGCTGAAGAAAGCTTTTGTAAGGTGAAATGGAACGAAACTCTATTAGCCTTTCACTAGAAATCATCATAAACTATCTCCAAGAAAAGTAACAAGCTTCAAATTACCTCTGTACTTCTTTCTATACAATATTTGGCACTCAATAAAAAATAAATAGGCTTAGCAGGAGATAAGATAGCATCATTGACCACCATAAAAATCAATAGAAAATAGAAACAGAGCCCTGGCTGGTGTGGCTCAGTGGATTGAACGCTGGCCTCTGAACCAAAAGATCATTGGTTTGATTTCCAGTCAGGGCACATGCCTGAGTTGCAGTCCAGGTTCCTGGTGGAGGATGTGCAAGAGGCAACCAGTTGATGTGTCTCTCACACATTGATGTTCCTCTCCTCCTCTTTTTCCGTCCCTTCCCATCTCTCTAAGAACGAACGAATGAACAAATGAATGAATGAACAAAAAAATAAATAAAATAGAAATAGAGTCAACAAGATTACAGATATTAGAGAATTTAAAGGAAATATGTATTATTGATGTTGGGGATATAGAAGAGGAAATTAAGATTTCAACAAGACTTTTTTGTTCTTGGTAACCTCTTTTTAAATTTATTTACTTTAAATATTTTTTTATTTTTCATTACAGTTGACACACAATATTATATTAATTTCAGGTGTATGATCCAGTGATCAGACATAATATAACTTACTAAGTGATCATCCTGATAAATCTAGTACCCATCTGACTTCATATAAAAGTTATTATAGTATTATTGATGATATTCCCTTTGCTATAATTTACACCCCTGTGATTATTCTGTAATTACCAATTTGTACTTCTTAATCTTTTCACCTTTTTCATCCATTCCCCAACATTCTCCCCTGCCCCATATCTGGCTACCATCAAAATATTCTCTGTATCTATGAGTCTGTTTCTGTTCTACTTGTTTATTTTGATTTTAAATTTCACTTGGTGATAGTTCTGTATTGTCATTTTATTATTCATATTTTTTAATTTTTTCTTCTCCTAAAGATGATGATAATGTTTCATATAATACTGGTTTGGTGGTGATGAACTCCTTTAGTATTTTCTTGTCTGGGAAGCTCTTTATGTGTACTTCAATTCTAAATGATGGCCTTGCTGAGTAAAATAATCTTAGTTATAGATCCTTGCTTTTCATTACTTTGATTACTTCTTACTTATCCCTTCTGGCATGCACAATTTCTGTTGTGATATCAGCTGACAGTCTTATGAAAGCTCCCTTGTAGGTAACTAACTGCTTTTTCTTGCTGCTTTTAAAATTCTTTGTCCTTGACCTTTGGCATTTTAATCATGATGTGTCTTGGCATGGGCCTCTTTGGGTTGATCTTGTTTAGGACTTTCTGTACTTCCTGGACTTGTATGTCTATTTCCTTTACCAGGTTAGGGAAGTTTTTTATCATTACTTTTTTTTACATAGGTTTTCAAGTCCTTGCTCTCTCTCTTCTCCTCCTTGTACCCCCACATATGAATGTTGGTATGCTTAAAATTCTCCCAGAAGCACCTTTCACTATCCTTGTATTTTTAATTCTTTCTTTTTCTTTTTCTCTTCTGATTGGGCATTTTCTGCTTCCTTATATTCCAAATCTCTAATTTGATCCTTCTGCTTCATCCACTTCACTGTTGATTCCCTGCAATGTATTCTTAATTTCAGTTAATATTTCTTACTGGTTACTTTTTATGTTTTCTACTTCAGTTTTTATGTCTCCTATCTCTTTGTTGAAATTCTCACTACCATTCATCTCCTCCCATAAGTTCATTGAACATCCTTATAACCAGTGTTTTATACTATGTACCTACTAGATTGTTTGTCTCCATTTGGTTTAGTTCTTTTTCTGGAGTTTTTTCCCTTATTCTTTCACCTGAGATATGTTTCTTTGTCTCCTCATTTTGTCAATGCCCTTATGTTGGTTTCTGTGAATTAAGTAGGCCTGCTACATTTCCCGGGCTTGGTAGAGTGGCTCTTTGGCCTTCCAAAAGGTACATGCCAATTTCATGCCACCTCTGTTCTGCCTTGGGCCACCACCAGCATAAGCTGCAAAGCAATCTGCAGATGGCTGCTAGTTGTGCTGGGATTGGTGGTGCCTGGGAGAGGCTAAGCTGTGGAACAGGCCAACTGCTATTGGTGCCAGGCCTGGGGCCATTTAGCAAGAAATACAGGGCATGCTGAGGCTAGATGCTGCTTGTTTGAGAGTTTTTAGGAAAGTCTGAAGCATAAGCCAAGACAGACCATTTGTATGGAAAAGCCACTGGAAACAGCTTGTGGGATGTTAGGGAACCACCAAGGCTGAATGAAAACTTACCCAGGTTGATGGAGACTCCGATATGTCACCTGACTTCCAGCTCTGTCTAGGCAGGGCTCCAAAAAGGAACAATGGCCTCTGGTACTCTTCTATCTGGGAGAAAGCTGCTCATCCAGCTCTTGCTCTGATATCATACACTTCAATTCTTCCTTGTATGTCCCTAGTGCCTTTTGAGCTTCTGCCCTGGTGATGGAGCTCAGAGAGAGTGAGACCAAATAAGTCTGTGTGCAGGTGTTTTAAGAGGAACACCAAGGACTTCAAAAGCCTTCCGTCTCACTAAGACACAATCTCCACTGGTTTTTGCAGCCAGAAGACATGAGGACTTCTCTTCCTGGCACTGGAACCCTGGGCTGGGGGTTCTGGTATGAGTCTGTAGTCCCTTGCTGCTCAGGGGTGACCTCTGCAGCCAAGATATTCCAATTTTGTCCCATTTTTATATGCCACCCATGGGTGTGGGACATTTGTGTCTCCACCCCTCCTACCAGTCATGATATGGCCTCTTCTTTATATTCTTAGTTATATACCATATAAAAGGATACATGGAGAAGGTGCCCTTCTGAAAGCCAAGGAGAGAGGCCTCAGGAGAGACTAAATTTGCTACCACCTTGATCTTGGACTTACAGCTTTTATAAATATGAGGAAATAATTTTTGTTTTCTAGGCACCCAGTCTGTTGGATTATGTTATGGCAGCCCAAAGCTAACTATATGAAGATATCAGTGAAATGACATCCTCAAAGTGCTAAAAGTTCCACCATGAAAGTGTCCAACAAAACTTTCTTCAAAAATCAAAGCAAGACACTCCTGCCACTCAGATCCCCAGCTGCTGCTTCTCTGTAGAGCTGCAAAGAAGGAGGAGGAGGACACCTGGATTCCTGAGTCAAAGCTTCGCAGAGAAAGCAGGGAAAATAAGTGGTTCCAGAGGAAGAATATCGTACATTTTCTTTATCTTTGTTGTTTCTTGCCCCAGGAAGGAACTTCTGTTCCCACCTGCATCTTGTTCCCATGCATTTGCTACTTATACTATGTGTATATCTGGGATAGCAAATAGTACTATCAAGGTCTCAGAGAATTATGACAAAACATCATAAAGTTCATCATCATGGAAATTACTCTTCTATGTAAAGAAGGATACATAAGATAACAAAATAACAATGGATTTGGACTGAGATGACTTAGGTTTGAATCTTATACATAGAGACACTAGTTATATAATCCATGCCTTGATTTTCTCAACCGTAATTGGAAACAACAATCCTTATTAATCATGATATTTGGAAATAAAATCATAATCTAAGCATTTCCAGATAAAGATGATGAATATGAAAACCCTAAAATACTAAAACTTAATGGAAATATATTAAGACTCTAACAAATATAGGGATATTAGAAAGAAGCAAAAGCAATAGAATTTTTAGTGTAGAAAATAAAACATGAGTAATAATGATAAAGCAAAAGCTTAAACCAACAATAAAATATGAGAGCTATTGGAGTTCTAGCCAAGATGAAGGCATCGGTAGAAACCCTTCATGTCCTCACACAACCAAAAGGAGAATAACAACCAATCTACAATCAATAAACAACCAGAATTGCTAGAAAATCAAACTTCATGGAACTCCAATGAAGAAATTAAAGAAAAAGTCAACCAGAACAATCAGACCTGCAAGAACCTCTGGCAAGGGTGGGGCCAGCTGAGAAAAACCACAATGAGTCTGCAGACCTTGGGGGTGGGGCAGGCTGAGATGCAGAGCTGAGCGTAGACTACAGCAGGAGTTGCTGAGGTAGAAGAAACTCCCAGTCTCACACAAGAGTCCATTGGAAAGTACGTTAGAGTGGAGCAGGTGAGCTGCATTGTTACCTCTCTGAACCCCTCCCTGGCAGGCATTCCTGCAGCTCAGCAAGGAGGGTGCCCTGCCCTGCTAATCAAAGGCACCACCCCCTTACAATTGAGCAGGTGCACCGAGACAAAGAAATGTGGCCCAAATGAAAGAACAGAGCAAAACTTCAGAAAGAGAAGTAAGTGATGAGGAGATAGCCAACCTATCTGATGGAGAATTTAAAGCCCTGGTAATCAAAATGCTCATAGAATTGATTGAGCTTGTTAGAAAAATGAAAAAACAAATGAAAGCAGAATATTCAGGGAACCAACAGTGTCAGGAAGGAAATCAGGACTCAAAGCAACAATTTGGAATGAAAGGAAGAAATAAACATGCAACTGGAACAGAATGAAGAAGCAAGAATCCAAAAAAGTGAAGAGAGGCTGAGGACTCTCTGGGACAACCTAAAACATTCAAACCTCCAAATCTTAGGGGTAGCAGAAGGACAAGAGGAAGAATAAGAAATTGAAAGCTTATTTGAACAAATAATGAAGGAAAACTTCTTTAATATGGCAAAGGAAATAAACTTCCAGGAAGTCCAGGAAGCCCAGAGAGTCCCGAAGAAGTTGGACCCAAGGAGGAACACACCAAGGCACGTTATAATTACATTACCCAAGATTAAAGATAAGGAGAGAATTTTTAAAGGCAGCAAGAGAAAAGGAGACAGTTACCTACAAAGAAGTTCCCATAAGATTATCAGCTGATTTCTCAAAAGAAACCTTGCAGGTAAGAAGGGGCTGGAAAGAAGTATTCCAAGTCATGAAAGGCAAAGACCTACATCCAAGATAATTCTGTCCAGCAAAGCTGTCATTTAGAATGGAAGTGCAGATAAAGTGTTTCCCAGATAAGGTCAAGTTAAAGGAGTTCATCATCACCAATCCCTTATTCTATGAAATGTTAAAGGGACTTATCTAAGGAGAAGAAGAAGATCAAAAACTATGAACAGTAAAATGACAACAAACACAACTATCAACAAATGAACCTAAAAGAAAAGAAAAACAATGGAAACAAAAACTAAGCAAACAACTAAGGAATAGAATTAGAGAAATGGATATCACATGGAAGGATTTCAGTGGGGAGGGGGCAGGGAAAGATGGGGGGAAAGGTACAGGGAAGAAGCAGTATAATTAGTAGGCATAAAATAGATGGGAGAGATAAAAATGGTATAGGAAACAGAGGACTCAAAAAAAACTTATATGTCCAACCCATGGACTTGAACTAAGCGAGGGGAAATGGTGGAGGGTTGGGGCACGCAGGGTGGAAGGAGGGATAAAGGGGGGGAGTTGAGAAAACTATAATAGCATAATCAATAAAATATACTTTAAAAAGAAATATGCAAAGAAAAAAAAACTATCTCAAACTGAAAGTTTCAGGAATTGATAGCATTAGGGCCTTCGAAAGAGGTCATTAAAATAAATAGGTCTGAATTACCTTTTCAAAAATTTTTAACTTATTTTTTTAGATTTATTTTTATTTTCAATTGCAATTTATCCCCCTTATACCATCGTCTCCCCTTCAATCACCACATTGCTGTTCACATCCATGAGTCCTTTTACCTTTTTGCTCAATCCCTCCACCCCCTAACCTCCCTCCCCCACTTGCAACCAGAGCTATCAGCTTGCTCTCTATCTGTAGGTCTGTCTCTATTTTGGTTGTTATTTCAGTTTGTTCATTAGACTCCATGTATGAGTTAAATCATATGGTATTTATCTTTCTCTGATGCTTATTTCACTTAGAGAACCTAAAGTTCTCTAGGTCCATCCATGCTGTTGCAAAGGGTAATATTGTAATATAGTTTGGTATCAGGTAGCATGATTCCTGCAACTTTGTTCTTCTTCCTCAAGATTGCTGTGGCTATATGGGGCCATTTGTGGTTCCATAATTTTTTAAAAATATTTGTTCTAGTTTGTGAAATATATCATTGGAATCTTATAGGAATTGCATTGAATCTATAGATTGCTTTGGGCAATATGGATATTTTAATGATGTTAATTCTTCCTATCCATAAACATATGTGCTTCCACTCATTTTTATCTTCTTCAATTTCCTTCTTCAGTGTATTATAATTTTCCAAGTGCTAGGTTAGGTTTATTCCTAGGTATTTCATTCTTTTTTAAGTATATTTTATTGTCCCTGGCTGGTGTAGCTCAGTGGATTGAGCATGGGCCTGTGAAACAAGCAGTTGCCAATTCAGTCCCAGTCAGGGCACATGTCTGAGTTGTGGGCCAGGTCCCCAGTAGGGGGCACATGAGGGCCAACCACACATTGATGTTTCTCTCCCTTTCATGCTCCTTCCATTTCCTTCTTTCTGTAACAAATTAATAAAATATATTTTAAATAAATAAATATATTTTATTGATTATGCTATTACAGTTGACCCATATATCTCACCACCTTTATTCCCCTCCATCTTGCACATCCCCTCCCACCCACATTCCCCCACCTCAGTTCATGTCCATGGGTTGGACATATAAGGTTTTTTTTGAGTCCTCTGTTTCCTATACCATTTTTATCTCTCCCATCTATTTTATGCCTAGTAATTATGCTGCTTCTTCCCTGTACCTTTCTCCCCATCCTTCCCTGCCCCCTCCCCACTGAAATCCTTCCATGTGATATCCATTTCTCTGATTCCATTCCTTTTTTAGTTGTTTGCTTAGTTTTTGTTTCCATTGTTTTTCTTTTCTTTTAGGTTCATTTGTTGATAGTTGTGTTTGTTGTCATTTTACTGTTCATGGTTTTTGATCTTCTTATTTTCCTTAGATAAGTCTCTTTAACATTTCATAGAATAAGGGATTGGTGATGATGAACTCCTTTAACTTGACCTTATCTGGGAAGCACTTTATCTGCCCTTCCACTCTAAATGATAGCTTTGCTGGACAGAGCAATCTTGGATGTAGGTCCTTGCCTTTCATGTCTTGGAATACTTCTTTCCAGCCCCTTCTTACCTGCAAGGTTTCTTTTGAGAAATCAGCTGATAATCTTATGGGAACTTCTTTGTAGGTAACTGTCTCCTTTTCTCTTGCTGCCTTTAAAAATTCTCTCCTTATCTTTAATCTTGGGTGATGTAATTATAATGTGCCTTGGTATGTTCCTCTTTGGGTCTAACTTCTTCAGGACTCTGAACTTCCTAGACTTCTTGGAAGTCTATTTCCTTTGTTGGATTGGGGAAATTCTCCTTCATTAGTTGTTCGAATAAGTTTTCAATTTCTTGCTCTTTCTGTTCTTCTGGCTCCTCTATGATTTGGATATTGGAACATTTAAAGATGTCGTGCGGGTTCCTAAGCCTCTCCTCATTTTTTTGGAATTCTTGTCTCTTTATTCTTTTCTGGTTGAATGTTGACTTCTTCCTTCTGGTACAAGCCATTGATTCTTGGTTTCATTTTTGTCACTGTTGGTTCCCTGTGCATTTTCCTTGAAATCACTTTTCATAGTCTTCACTCTTTCCTTTATCTTGTGACCATACTCAGCCAATTCTGTGAGCATCCCAATTACCAGTGTTTTGAACTCTGCATCTGATAGATTGGCTATCTCTTCATTGCTTAGTTGTATTTTGTATGGAGCTTTGATCTGTTCTTTCATTTGAGCCATCTTTTTTTGTTTCAGCATACCTGTTATGTAAGAAGGGGTGGAGTCTTAGCTATTCACCAGCGGGGGCAACCCACTTGCCTGCATTGTGGCACTGTACACGGGGGGAAGGGGTCCAAGAGAGAACAATGCTGCTTGTTGAGCTCTCTGCTGCTTTCAATCACTTCTTTTGCTACCCACAAGCATGTTGGGCTCTTCTAGTGCTGATTCCCAGGTGGGTGGTTTTGTGTACATTCTAGGACCCTGTAGGTCACCCCATAGAACTCTCCTGTGAGGCTGGGAGTTTCTCCTGCTGCTGAAACCCCCATAGGTGTTTTCAGTCAGAGGCTTTGAGGCTTTTTTCCCCAGCACTGGAACCCTGGATTGTGTGGTTTATCTCACTTCCCATTTGTTCCCCATGGTTTATCTGCACACAAATGTGGGATCACCCGGTCTGCCAGATGCCACTTTGCCATAAGCCCTCTCTGCCCCTGCTGCCAGTCTCCACTCCTCCTACCGGTCTGGATGAATGTTTGTTCTTTATCTCCTTGGTTGTTGGACCTCCACACAGTTAGATGTCAGTTCTGGTTGTTTTCTGTTTTTAAATTTGTTGTTGTCCTTCTTTTGGTTGTTCAAGGAAACAAAGTGTATCTACCTATGCCTCCATCTTGGCCGTAAGTTGCTTATACTTTTTTTAAAATTTTATTTATTTATTTTTAGAGGTGGGAGAGGGAGAAAGAGGGGGAGAGAAACATCAATGTGTGGTTGCCTCTTGCACACCCCCAAATGGGAGCCCAGTCCACAGCCCAAGAATGTGACCTAGACTGGGAATTTAACCAGCAACCCTCTGATTCGCAGGCCAGCACTCAATCCGCTGAACCACACCAGCCAGGGCTATTTTATTCTTTTTGAAGCAATTGTGAATGGGATTGTCTTCTTAATTTCCCTTACTGAGAGTTCATTATTGGCATATAAAAATGCAACTGATTTCTGTATATTAATTTTGCACCCTGCTACTTTACTGAATTTATTTATCAATTCTAGTAGTTTCTTGGTAGAGTCTTTGGGGTTCTCTATGTCATCTGCAAATAAAGACAGTTTTACTACCTCCTTTTCAATTTGGATGCCTTTTATTTCTTCCTGTTGTCTGATTGCTATGGCTAGGACTTCCAGTACTATGTTGAATAAGAGAGGTGAAAACAGGGATCCCTGTCTTGTTCCCAGTCTTAAGGGGAATGCTTGTAGTTTTTGCTCATTGAATATGATGTTGGCAGTGGAATTGTCATACGCAGCATTTATTATGTTTGGGTATGTCCCCTTTATTCTCACTTTGCTGACAGTTTTTGTCATAAATAGATGCTAGATTTCACCAAATGCTTTTTCTGCATCTATTGATATGATCATGTAGTTTTTATCCTTCATTTTGTTTATATGGTGTATCACATTTATTCACTTGCAAATGTATCCCACCTGCATTCCTGGAATAAATCCAATTTAATCATGGGGTATGATGTTTTTGATGCATTGCTGTGTTCAGTTTGCTAATATTTTATCGAGGACTTTGTCATCCATGTTAATCAGGAATATTGGTTTATAATTTTCTTTTTTCTATAATGTCTTTATCTGGTTATGGAATAAGGATAATACTGACCTCATAAAGATGAGCTTGGAAGCTTTCTCTCCTGAATTTCTCCTCCTCCTCCTTCTTTTCTTCTTCTTCTTCTTCTTCTGCTTCTGCTTCTGCTTCTGCTTCTGCTTCTGCTTCAGGCAACCCCTTTAACATTTGTTGCAATACTGGTTTGTTGGTAATGAACTCCATTAGCTTTTCCTTGTCTGGGAATTGCTTTATTTCTTCTCCCATTTTAAATGATACCCTGTTGGGTAAAGTAGCCTTGGCTGTAGGTCCTTCCTTTTCATCATCTTAAATATTTCATGCCAATCCCTTAGATTCTGAAAAAGAAGTCAGATGACAGTCTATTGGGAGCTCCCTTGTAGATAGCTACTTTCTCTTGTGGCTTTTAAGATTCTCTCCCTGTCTTTAAGCTTTGCCATTTTAATTATGATGTGAAAGAGAAAAAAGACTAATAAATGTAACAATTAACTTGAAAGGAAAAAAGCACAAGTGAAAAATATCTTAAAAAACACCATGAACATTCTCATAGATTTTAGAAAAGATTGCATCCATGAAATAAGAGAGAGATCAGAGTACCAAAAATATCTCTTTGAAAATAAACCTCAAAACAGAAGCAAAAACTTGGCAGAAGATAGTATTAAAGAAATTTTCCAGAAACTTGATCAAAAAGACAAATTGAGGGAAAACAAGGTCCATGAGGTCCAACCCTTGATAAATTATAGGTGATCAAAAAGAGAGAATATAACAACAAATAGATTGAAGGGAATTATCAAAGGTATCATTCCAAAAAAATGCCAAAACTAAGGATACCAGTTTTCAGATCAAGTGGGTCCATTAAATGATAGGAAAATAAATGAAAATTAACCCATTTTGTGGCCATCTTAGAAGCGATGTTAACACCAGGGACAATCAAAAGGGCCTAAAAGTAGTCCAGAAAGAAAAACACATTATTTGCAATGGGTCAGTTATCTCAAAGATATTGAATTTCCCAACATTAACCTTAGAACATAGAAGATAATAGGACAGTATAGTCAACATTCTTAGGAAAAGTTATTTCCAACCTACAATTCCATAAAGATACAAACTATTAATAAAATTAAAAAATATAAAACTATGCCAAGTCCTAATTTATCTCTCTTGCAGTCTATCTCAGCAAAGTATTGGAGGACCTACTCCACAAAAATGAAGAAGCAAACTACAAAAAGGGAATACATGAGCTCTAGCAAGGAAAAGAGACAAAGGGACGTTTGCAGCGGTGGTGAAGGGAGATGCCAGGATGATAGCTCATGCAGGCTTAGAGACTAAACTTTCCATTGCAGACAGAAACATCATCAACAATCTCTCTAAGAAAAGAAAGTCTTACTGATTGTCTTACATGCTGGTACATACTTGATAGGAATTACACTCTGTCCTATGATATGTGTATAGAATACTAATGCATGAATGTATAGTAGGTGTACCCTGCTAACGCAGAATTTGGAGACAACTGATTGTACATGGAAAACTAACTAAATGTGAAAAGGGAGGTAACTAAATCTGAGGAAACACACAAGAAAGGAAATGTAATCTGTAACTGCTATGCCATTTTTTCTATTAGCAGCTTTATGTTTTGAGTTCAAATCAACACATTAAATTGGTGAAACACAATAGGCCCTACTACTAAATTTACTGTGATTTAAGGAAGAACAACTGAGAGGAGTGCACACAGCATGCTTAGTGTGGTGGGGACACCGCGGTGCCTGGGCACAGCATCTGCTGTCCTAGCCATTGTGTACTTAGGAAACATGTGCACATGAGAGATGAGGCTGTGGTGGTGTGGGCGGTCTCAGTTAGAGGAAACCGTCTCTGGAGGTCCCAGCACTTTCATAATCAGACATGAGACTCCCCAGGTAAATGACCACCGGCTAGGAACCCAGTCCACTTAGTCTGTGTAACAAACTCCAGTTCTCTGGTTTAGTTGCATTTCATCAGTATTGGTTACTTATTACTCAATAAACAATCCCAAAATGAGGTAAAAGGTAAAAGTGTTTGGTTCAAAAGAAAAGTTCCATCATGAAAGTGTTGCATTCTCATTGATCTTGAATTGAATATAGATTAAATTCTAATAATTTCTTGACCTAAGGATCAATACTCATACTTTTGTAGCTGGAAAAAAGCCAAAGAACATGCTATTAACCTTTTTCAATATCCCATATGCCTCATCTGTAAGTGATATTTACATAGTCTTAAATAGGTAAATCATAATCTAACTAAAAATTATAATCTGTCCAGAAAATGAGAACAGGAGGTATATGTGTTTATGGCACAAGTGTTGCAAAAGAATTAAACCTTCAACTTTCCTATTGTGAAAATAGATAATACAAAATATTTCAAAACTAAAGATATCAAGATATATGTGGTCCAACTGCACAAGAAATGACTAAAGATGACTAATATGGCTAAATGTGGTTGCTTTAAGAGTATAAACTGAGGATAGGGAGGGATAAATCTGGGGATTTCCCCTTTCCATTTTTAAAACAATATACATATAAACCCTTGATGAAGTTTAATTTTTAATTAATTAAATGAGGTATTTTTAAAACCATCCATTAAAGGGCCTAATCCTGTGATATTTTGCATGACAGGTCATCTCCTGTCTTTTGTTTCTTAGATTTCTATCTCTCCTACATACCCACTAACTTCTTAAAATCCGTATATGAACAAGCTCTATCTCTGCCATTGAAAGTGTGATTCTATCTCATTTTCAAGCCACTACCATCCCTTCTGTTTTTTCTTTATCAAGCTCCATAGGCCGTCTAATCAGTTTCTTTACCTCATACCTTGTGTTTGTTCTACATTTTTCATTCCTTCAAAAACCATAGTGAGTTTTGGTTTTCTTTCATTGTACTTGCGGCTGGAGGCACACACGCACACAAACACTAGCTCCTGGGTCAGAACTTCAGCCTGGTGAGAGACAAACTAATAAACTGAAATTTATAATCTCATGTACAATCCTTTTGTAAAGTCACGCAGTGTATACTCTGGTCACATTCCCATCATTCTACTAGAACTGTATTCATTACAGTAATCAATCCTAACCTCTCGATTGCTAAACTCAAGGTCTTTTCTGCCCTTACTCTCTTTGTTCTTCAGCAGTTCTCTCCCTAGAACGTATCTTCTTCCTTCACATATTCATTTCCACTTTCTCCTGTTTTTCCATTTATCTGGCTACTCCATTCTCATTGTCTTCTCTGTTTATTGCTGTTATTTAAATACCAATATTCTATAGAATTATTTCTGACCTTATTCTCTATCCAATCCACATATTTATTATTTTAAATATATTTTATTGATTATGCTATTACAGTTTTCCCATTCCCCCCCTTTATTCCCCTCTGCCTTGCACATCCCCTCCCACATTCCCCCCTTTAGTTCATGTCCATGTGTCATAAGTTCTTTAGCTTCTACATTTCTCACACTATTCTTGCCCTCCCCATCTATTTTCTATCCACTGTCTATGCTACTTACTCTCTGTACCTTTTCCCCCCCTCCTCCTCCCACTGCCCTGTTGCTGACCCTCCATGTGATCTCCATTTCTGTGTTTCTGCTCCTGTTCTAGCTGTTTGCTTAGTTTGCTTTTGTTTTAGGTGTGGTTGTTAATATCTGTGAGTTTGCTGTCTTTTTACAGTATGTTTTTTATTTTCTTTTTCTTAGATAAGTCCCTTTAACATTTCATATAATAAGGGCTTAGTGATGATGAACTCCTTTAACTTGACCTTATCTGAGAAGCACTTTATCTTCCTTTCCATTCTAAATGACAGCTTTGCTGGATAGAGCAATCTTGGATGTAGGTCCTTGTCTTTCATGATTTGGAATACTTCTCTCCAGCCCCTTCTTGCCTGTAAGGTCTCTTTTGAGAGATCAGCTGACAGTCTGATGGGAACTGCTTTGTAGGTGACTGTGCCCTTATCCCTTGCTGCTTCTAGAATTCTCTCCTTCATTTTAATTTTGGCTAATGTAATTATGATGTGCTTTGGTGTGTTCCTCTTTGGGTCCAACTTCTTTGGGACTCTCTGAGCTTCCTGGACTTCCTGGAAGTCTATTTCCTTTGCCAGATTGGGGACATCCTCCTTTATTGTTTGTTCAAATAAGTTTTCCACTTGTTGCTCTTCCTTTACCCTTCTGGTACCCCTATAATTTGGATGTTGGGATGTTTAAAGATGTCCTGGAGGTTCCTAAGCCTCTCCTCATTTTTTTGAATTCTTGTTTCTTCCTTGTTTTCTGTTTGGTTGTTTCTTTCTTCCTTCTGGTCCACTCCATTGATTTGAGTCCCAGTTTTCTTCCCATCACTATTGGTTCCCTGTGCATTTTCCTTCATTGCACTTAGTGTAGCCTTAATTTTTTTGACCAAATTTGCCACCAAATTCAACCAATTCTGTGAGCATCCTGATCACCAGTGCTTTGAACTGTGCAACTGATAGGTTGGCTATCTCTTTGTTGCTTAGTTGTATTTTCTCTGGGGCTTTGATCTGTTCTTCTGTTTGGGCCATTTTTTTTTTCTTGTCTTGTTGTGCCTCTTCCGCATGAGGGGCAGAGCCTTAGGTGTTCACCAGGGCAGGGCAACTCATGTTGCTGGGTTGTGACACTGTATGTGTGGGAGGGGATAAGAGGGAACAATGGTGCTTGCTCTGCTCTCTGTTGGATTTCAGTCCCTTCCACCACTTCCCCCAAGTAAATTGGGTCCTTCTGGTGCTGATTCCCATGTGGGTGGGCTTGTGTATATTCTAGGACCCTGTGAGTCTCTCCAACAAACTCTCCTGTGAGGCTGGGAGTCTCTCCTGGTGCCTCAACCCCCACAGGTGTTTTCAATCGGTGTTTTGAGGCTTTATTTCCCCCGCACTAGAGCCCTGGGCTATGTGGTCCATCCTGCTCCCCAGTTTTGCCTGGTTTATCTGCACGTGAATGTGGGGCCACCAGGTCAGCCAGTCTCCTTGTGTGCCATACCCCACTTCACAATCACCCCCTCGCTGCGTCTGACTGCCACCACCCCATGCCCAGGGTCTGCCAGCTGCTGTCTTGTGCACCCAGGGTTTGTGAGCTGCTGCCTTGCACGCCTGGTGCCACCACTTTTATTGCTGTGACCCCTCTCCACCTGGCCACCTGACTCTGTCCCTCCTACCAGTCTGGATGAATGTGTCTATTTTAACTCTTTGGTTGTCAGACTTCCATACAGTTCAATTTTCTGTCAGCTGTGATTGTTATTTTGTTTCTAAATCATTATTGTCCTTATTTTGGCTGTGTGAGGTGACACAGTGTGTCTACCTACGCCTCCATCTTGGCCAGAAGTCCCCAATCCACATATTTATTAACTGATAGAGCAGATGCTTACTTTGTTAGTCGTCATACTAGACCTCAGGATACAAAAAATGGACAATACCTAGTCTTTGTTTTTTTTTTTTTTTTTTTTTTTTAATACTACCCTTGAGTCCCTTGAAGAGGCATATAAATTGCCGAAAGAAAACATGGAAATACAAATGAGACCTGTTCACATGCCACGATAAAACAATTGAGATATAAAACACCCAGTTCTCTTGTGTAACTTATGCTTACAAGCAATGACAACTAAATTTTTATCTCCATCTTACCCACTTTGGTTTTTTTAGGTACTTCACACCCAGCGTGTTTAACAGGAAGTGTACTACATTTATTCCTCTTTGCCCACTTATTTGATTTTTTTCAGTTTTCTGTTTCTATTAATGGTAATTGTTATCCTCTACTCACTTAACCTAGAAAAATCAGAATCATTCTTAATTCTGTTTTCTCATTCATTACTGACAAGCACTATTTCCACATGAGCCATTGCCTGCAATGTCTCTTGCCTTGAAATATTTCAGTAGGCTGTTTTCTAATATTCCAACATCTCTCACTCTTGTAAATGCTATCATCTATATTTGTACACATAAATTGTAATTCTGCATCCAGCACATGCTTTAAAATCTTGCAACGCCTTTGTTTGCTATAGTCCAAATTTCAAAAATTTAAGCACACAATGCCCTTTATATACTGTACTCAACCTACCTTTTCCAGCACCATGTTGTACCACTTCTCCCTGACCCCAAAATATCCCCCAACCATACTTAACTGCTTCAGTATATTCCCAACCATAACAGACTGCTTGTTCTTTTTCCAAAATGTTCTGCCCTTTATATTTTTGTGCTATTTCCTTTATCTCTAGTTATTTTTTTTTTCACTTTCAAGTTTCATGTTTATGCTTACCCTTCATACTCAGATAAACGTCATTTCATCTGTAAGGCATTCCTAATACTGCTAACCCTCCCCTAGACCTTTGTCCACATCTCTTTAATGCTGTCCTATAACTATATGTGTTTGTCTCTTTCTTCCCCTGACTGAAAATCTTTCCAAGGTCAGGGATCAACTGTGAGAGATATTTCTGTTTCCTTCCAACCCCAGAACCTAGCAACAGTATTAGATTCATCTATACTAGGCACTCAATAAGTATTTGTTGAATTAATAAACAGTTCTGACTTTAAAAAAATACCTTTGGATTCTCAGAAACACTCCTCCTGCCAATTGCTATTACTCAAAGTCAGATATTGGCCTATTCCCAACTTAAACTTACAACTCATTCAGTGTTCACATTGAAGCTTTAGGTCCCACTGTCTCAACCACCTCTTAGATCTATTTAGCAAACTTGGGAATTCATTTAATCATTTCCTACTTGAACTCAACCAGCTGTGAGGTTTTGGATTTTGTAAAACTTCATCATTATAAAGTGTCCCTTCATTTTAAGGTTTCATACTTTTAAAAACATTTTTGGAATAATAGAGATGAATAATATATTAAAGTCAGAAAAGGTTTATATACTTCTTAGAAAACTAAATGATTTCTATATTCCACTAAGATTTTATAGTAGTTTAGAGAACTGTGAGGTCCCATGTGTTTTTCCTAAGGCTTCACTACCTTCTACAAGGTTTTTCAATATCATTATTTTATTTTATTTTTTCATTATTGTTTAAGCTGTTACAGTTGTTCCCACTTTTCCCTGCTTCCCCTCTCTCTCCCAGCGCCCCCCCCCATCCCAAGCAACCCCTACCTTGTTGTCCATGGTGTTCTTGGATTGTGTATAAATGTTCTTTGGTTAATATCTTCACCATCTTTCATCCTGTCCCTCTGCCCCACCCCTGGCTCCTTTCTGGCAGTTGCCAGTCTGTTCTATAAGAGGCCAGGCCTTCGGTCAAGGGTATATGAGTAGCTTCAGTACCCTACTAGAACCTCCAAACAAGCTCTCAGGATTATTTTAATTTTAAAAAATGATACTCTACCGAATGGTTAAGAGAATGAGCTATGGAGCCAGACTTACCTAGGTTTAAATCCCAACGCCAGCCTTGCTAGGTAGGTGTATGACTTAAATCATACACTTTACCTTTTTGTGTTTATTTCTTCATTGGTAAAACTGGTATAATGAGGTAAAATAACATATAGGTCTCAGAGTTGAGTAAATGAATCAGAACTATGCTGGGAATAGTACCCAATGTATAGTGAGCTCATTACACTGTAGTTGTTGCTATGATCAGGAACTATAGCCATCTACAAAGCAATTTGTACAACTTAGAGTTTGATTATAGTAATTGAATGCATTTTAAAATATTATATTTTGAAATATGGTATATGTGTGTCAGGGAAATTTATTATTCTACTCAACCAATCATTTTTTCATGGAAAGGTATTTTTCAGGTGAAGGTAAATGCATATACCAGAGTGAACACACAAAATTCAGATTTTGGTCAGTGATCCATTCTACTTAAATTTTAGTTAGATGAATTTGATAGGCAGTTTTAATCCAGATTTCTAAAAGTGATGTCAATTAATCAATCAGTCACACTTCTGGCATTAACCTACCACCACCAAAGAACACACTATCCCTTGTCATTTCTTTTCCTCACTCCGTATAAGGTCTTGAACCTACTTAGGCCATTGAAGCATGAATTAAAGAAGAAATTGATATCTTTAGACATTCCAGTAATAAATCTAATTATAAAAATTAACTTAGTTTTTATCCTCCATTGGAGATAAAATATTTTGATTCCGATATTGATATGTTTTGTAAGATAAAATTTTTTGCAATTTTATTCAAAAATAGAAAAAAATGAATATTTTCAGAATTGCTGAGTTGGAGCAGTGAATTGATTTTCTATAATTTTTGTGATTCTAGAACTTATAATTTTTAACAATTTTACAGTGTTTATCAATATTCATAGAAATAATGTTATCCCTTAAATAGTAGAATAAATATATTTTAAAATATGTTCTATGATTCTTTGTACCAGTGACCTTATATTGTATATGAGATTTCCCTATTTTGAGCACAAAATATATTAAATTTTATTTGCAAATTAGATAAATATTATTATAACTAAAATTTGGACTTAATTTTAAGAAATTAAACCATTTACCATAGAGTCAACATTTTATCATCACCCAAATGCTCATCCCAAAGTTAAAAGTTTCTCAGAACTGCCACTGGTAGATGGCATGCTCATGTTCCAATGTGGTTGTGTTTGTGGTGGTGTACGCCTGGAAGCTGCTTTCCAATTTCATGTTTTGCTTATTTCCATTCTCATGGGTTTGCACACGTACATGCTTACAATCTTCTATCTGATGAAATGAGTTCTTATTCTTGCCATACAATGTTAAATTAGAATTCATACATATTTCCTTAAATTGTTTATTTTATCAGATACTGTATGAAAAACCAGACTTGACATTTGAAATATCTTTTAAATTTAATTTTGTTATTCTTTTGATATAGTTCTATTAATTCGAGAAGGGTAAATATTCAAATATATTAGGTAAGCTTTTCTATTGCTATGTGTTGGTAATTTATATATTTGAGTCTTTTAATATTTAAAATATTTTAAAACAACTTGAGTATTCATAATAAAAAACCTATTACATTTGGAATCTCAGGTCCTAAGAAATTTGAATATATTCCTCAAAAAAAATCTATAAAACTGCATACCCTTTTGCACTGTTCCTTCAAAGAAGAAACAATGTTCTTGTTCAAAAAATAGTAATAGCCATCTTGAAAAAAGTCATCTAATCACCTCTGAGTTTAAAATATTTTGCTTTGGGAAGGACGTAAAAACACCTAAATTATTTTCCAGCAACTCATTTTGCCCATGATTAGAAGAAAATGTAGAAATAGAAACAATGGCAGGGGTTGGTATATAAGAGGGAGAATAGATCTTTTTATGCATTTTTATTTGACCATTAACTAAAATTGTGTGTGCCAAGATTTAGGTTAGTTGAAACCCCCTACAAACTGGGCTTATGGAAACAGTAACTGATCCTTCTAACATTGTGATTTTTAATATACCACGAGAATGCATTTCCCAAAAAGTGTAAGATCCCTATCTTGAAATGTGATGAAATGCTTTAAAATTTTTTATAGTAGAGGAGAAATATCTTTCTTAAAATTTTAAATCACATAGTTAATATGAGCTCACACAATAGAGCTTGGCACATTAAAATATTTTCTCATTTTTTAAGGGAATTAATGGCTCTTCACCATCCCTTTAACATGTAAAATGAGTAAGTTACTTGTGTCCAGTACATCCAAAAAAGAGCCAGGATAAAATAAACATAAGGGGTTGGATATCTTGGAAAAAATCTGTCATGGGTTTGGGTTAATCATCTCCAGAAGAAATTCAACTTGATGCCTGAAATGTAAGACTTCTTGGAGAAAGCAGAAAGGCCCGAGGCAGTGTTGATCTGAGGAGTGCTCTCCATGGGTCAGAGCTGCTCTGCTGGCAGAGTGCAAACCCAGTTCACAACCGAGGCCTCTGAAAGCTGTAAAGGACTGCAGGGGCCGTCCAGTGCACGCACTCCAGCTTTGGTTACATTGTTTTAATGGCCCGGTTTCTTTTTATAAAATAAAATTTAAAAATAAAATCTGTGCCTAATTTTCCAACTTTCTGTCTATCATTGATAGGATTACTTCCTTTAACATTTGTGGAATAAAACATCTAATTTCTTAAGGCTTGGTGATCATATAGAAAAGTTATGTCAGTATGGAATACCTTTATTCAGTGCAGTTTTCATAACATCCTATTCTTAGGCTTCCAAAGAATGGAAAGTGAGTTTTTCAAACAATGTTTTTGCTAATTCTCTTCTATAAGTTTTTATCCATTTTTTCAATATTTTTTTCAATATTTTTATATGCTTCTCTTTGCATGCAATTCCTGACAACTCCTACCTGCCTTGGGAACTGTGCAGAATGATAATTCTCATTCCCAGCAGTGATCACAACTCTGGGGAGACTGACCCCCAGTCTCAGTGACTCAAGTCAGATATTTACTCATTTTGCCCCAACTTCCCCCTATTTTCCTGCTTGCCACCATTAAAGATAGATTTATTTACCCAAATATAAAAACAGGAAAAAATATCTATTATGGGCTTGGTTTAATCATTATTATACAGGAAAAATTATATGATTTATCTGGTACAATAATAAAATGTGCTGCTAAAATTAGCATGGTAAGTTTCAAGTCTACTTTTGAAGGAAAACAGCATAGAGAAAGAATGTTTAAGTTCCCTTTGCTTTTACCAGTAGTTTCTTTGCACCCAATTGACAAGGGAGTTATATTAGCCTTTCACTCAGATAAGTTGTTGATTAAAATATCTGTACAGATCCTAAAGACCATTCCTTTTTTTAGATGTATAAGGCTGTTTACTCATACTATTATAATCTGTTTGTATTTTGTAGATATTTTTAAATTGCTCTAATTACATAGGCATAAGATGACTTATACCAGTGAAGAAGGTTCAACCTTTAAACACCGTGGCAGTCAATCATTCCAATGAATAGAGTCCTAAGCACTGGAGCATTTCAAATCCTTTTTCATTTGACCACTCGGTGACCTGATAACTATTTCCTGTCCCTAAGTAAGGTTGTGACCCAGGTCTCAGAGTGCGAAACCCAGATAATTTTAGAAACAACTCAAATGCCATAGAATTAAAGCACTAGATGACAGTTTGACTAAAATTCTTTCTTTTAAAGTAGAATTGTTTATCTTAAATATAAAAGAATCAAGATGAAATGCATCGCCTTCTATTTCACCATGTTTAGGAATGCCAAAATCTCTGATTTTAATGCCTGTTAAGATGCATAATTACCAGGTGCCTCTAAAAGATTAACTTGCAGTAAACTTCCTCATTTTTATTCCATGGAGGTAATTCAGATCATTAAATACATAAATAAATAAATTATAAATGATACTATATCAATAACTCATCAGTTTGAGAAAAGTGATTTAAAAAATTAACTTCAATTAAATATGTGCATGCATATGTGAATATGAGTGGGAGTATATTCTTCTGTCTTGATGAATATTTATAGCTATAGAGAGGCTAAGCTTATGAAAAAAATAACAACAAGAGAAAAAACTACCTGTACGTTTCAAAAAGTATGATAGGAATGTTTCCAGCCACCTATTTGAGCTGCTAAAATGCCTTTGGCAATTGGACTAAGGGAAGGAAGATTCTTATAAGTGCATTTTGCTAATCTGAAAATGTAATTGACTTACAGTTTGTTCTGATAATACTTTGGCTTTTCCATACTTGGGATGAGAAGTATAATGTTATAAAATATTATTTTAATGATATCAAGAAGTTTTCCCTTAAAATAACAGCTTTAATGTTTAACTTACATTTGACATTTTCCCCTTATATAATTAATAAACTTATGAATTAAAAATATATTATCTCTAAACTTAAAACATGATTTTTCGAAGTAAATATTGAGAAAAGTCTTTGAAATGACACTTAGTCTGATCTGTTTAACCTAAGCTGAGATTTACATTTTCACAAGGATCATATAATTTATCAAACAATAAAAATTCTCTGATTTGATCTCACACATTCTAAAGTTATTATAAAATAAGCAACAAAAAGCTATAGAGCTGATTAAACAGCGTGGAATGTGTTATAATTGGTCCCATTTTAGAGTGAGATATGTCTTCTTACTCATAAGTTCCGTGCTTTTCCGTTGATGATGTACTTAATCACACAGCCATGGAAAACGGGAGCTGTGCACTTCCTTTGAATGTTGCACTGTTGCCAGTTTTAGTTTTACAACTCAGTTTGTTGTGAGTTTCACTTGGAACTGTCATGGACTAGTGTGTGTGTGTGTGGTGTGGGTATATGTAATTTAAATGTGAACTATATGAATTTTTAAGAGTGAAATATAAATTAATATAAAATAAAACCAAGCATCAAATTCCTGATTTTCTTATTTCTTGGAAATGATGTAACCACAAAGGACTCCTAGAGTGTACAGTTTTCAAGCATGATTTGTGGAAGGTATATAAAAAGGTAAAATTTGCAGTAAGAATAATCTCTCAAGGATTTTTATTTAAATTAAGTAATACTAAAACAATAGCATAACTAAAGATGTTTTAAATGTTTACCATTATATTAAAAGCATAGATTAAAATTAAAAATAAATCTTCAAATGTAATGTAGGTTTCTTACAAGGTGATAATTCATAAATTCCAAAATGCTCTGAGAAAAATGTGAACTAATTAATATCGTACATCATGTGTCTCATATAAACCTGAATGCAACTCTATTCCACATATATTTTATTTTCCCTGTTTGATTTAAATGCATGTTTCAGCTAATTATTTATAAATACAGCATTTGTTTTATATTAATTACTAATAATAAATTTTGCATCTTGTATCTAAAATTACTGTTCGAATTTAATTGCTGTTATAAAAGGTACATGTAATTAAGCATGGGTACTAATTAACTGACAAAATTTGTAGTTAATTTGAATACAAGACCGTTTTTCTTGTTATTTTAAGCACAATGCCATTTATGCATTAAAGATGTGAAATTTAAATTGTATTTGCTATAGTTTTAAAATTTTAAATTGCACTCGAGAACAAATAATAAAATGGGATTTAATGACAAGTGCATGAATTTAAATGACTGTTGTTAAGGTCAGAAAACAAAAAGAAATATTGAGCATTTACCTGATCAAAAGAAAATTACAGTTGTAAGTTTAAAAACTGTAAGGGATTAAGCCTGGAAAGGAAGCCCTAATACCAGAAAGAAGAGCTCAGATTTAACCTACCGATGACCTGGACTTGTTTGTCCAGATGACAATTCTAAAAGTGTGCAGGGAATATTCCCATTTAATACAATTATTTGCCGCGAGCCTTGACCTCAGTGACTGTTAGGGGACCACATCTGAATTGGCCCATTCTCTGATACGGTGACATTGCTTCTGTTGCCTCGATTGTGACCTCTGATTGCACAGCACCCTTGAGAGTTCTGTATAACAAGCGTAACTCCTGGTCCTTAGCCAGGAAGGTTGCTCGGCCTGCATAGATTTGTTGGCCCCCTTACTCTGAGTTCCGCATGCAGGCTATCCTGCCATGGTATGAAACTGTTATTTGTGTATATACATCTGTCTGAGTACTTTAATAGTAGCATTTTGCAAGTAGTGAAATATGCAAAGAAAATTTTTTTTGTGAAAGGAGAAATGTGTGCTCTATTATTTTTTAAAACACATATTCATTTATTTTTCAAGCAGGTTTATTATTTTAGTGCATTTTTAAAGTTTATGTATGTAACAATTACTTACCTGCATACTTTTGCCTGCCTGAAAGAATACACTGCTTTCTACCATCCTCTTCTTCTCCTTATCTTCCCCTGCCCAGGCTATAGAAAGCTGATGGAGAGAGGTAGCAAGGCGCAGTGAAATGCAGGTAACCATTAGAGAAGGAAGACTGCTGGCTTTATATCATAGCTTCACCACCACCACCAGGGCAGACTGGTACATAAATTCTATGAACCTCCACTCTTTCACCTTAAAAACAGAGAGTATCACTCAGAGTCTTTTTAAGAATTAAGTAAAAATTAATGTAATATGAAAGCCACATCACAACTCCCAGGGCGCATTGTAATTGTTATTATTATTATTATGGTGATTTCCTTTTTTCACATGCCTCCCACAGGAGGGTAGATAACATGGACTTCCCTATACATAACGGCTACAAGATTGTTTCAGAATCCTTATAATCGCAGCACGGGATGAGGCTGTTTCATGCACAGCAGCCCAGATAGAATAATTTGCATAGCTTTATTCACAGTTTAGCTGAAAGCTAGGATTAGAATCATTTGGAATCATTTGTTTGTCAGTCATGTGTTTAGACATGGTTTGGTTATATGAAGTCAAATTATAAATGGGTGGCAGATTTGGAAATTTAATTTAAACATTTTCATGCTGAGATTATGCTGTGTCCACCAGATGAATGATTTTACAACTTTATATTTTAGCAGAAAAACCTCTTTCTTTGAATGAAATGTTACCCAAAATTCAAAATAGTGTGTAAAACAGCGAAGAGCACATCTGCTCTGGTTTAGGAAGTAGGCCTGATCTCCTGGCCACTTCCCATAGCAGCCACTGAGATGCATCTGCAAATCCTCCTAGCGCCTTAAGTAAAAGAGATAGAACAAGTTGGGGAATCTCAAATCTGAGCAAGACACAAAATTTTTGAGATTGAAAGACCAAGTTAAAATAAGCAAAAGCCCAGTAAGAAATAAACAAACAATTCCAACAATTTCTCAGCCAGGGAATGCCATGCATGGTATGCTACCCAGTAGCGAAGTAGCTCACATCGGAGAACCAGCTTGGGGCGTACAGATGAAACTAAGAAGAAAACAGCTATGTTCAGTATTGAGGGTACACACTGAACATTGGCACTGTCTTGGCAGATGTGACATTACTCTATGAATGGAATGACCCTTCCAAAAAGAGCCTTTGTAGACTGCCTAAACTTTCTTCATATTGTCAGAGATGCTGTGTGTATCATTGCCATAATATGAGCACCAAGAAAAGTGTAGAAGGGAAAAGAGACAGTTTCAGTAAAGGCAGGGAAACACAGAACACAAGTAAAGTATTAAGTAATTGAAGAATTCAGAGAAATCTTGAAAAACAAAAGAACAAAATTACATGGGTTTTGATATCAACCTATTAAAAAGATGAAAGCACGTTCCATCTCCATGCTATTCTCCAGCCTCAAAAAGATACAAACAGTAGGAAAAGCATGTATGCAGTGACTAAATAAAAAAATTAAGTTTTGGTAGAAAGCATAAAAGTAGTACCTGACTCCCAAATCCTACATATGAGGGTAGACTGGGACCTGAACTTACTTTTTCTGGTGGGAAGAAAAAAAGAATTAGGATAATGTATTTAAGAAATATTCTGCCCTGGCTGGCATAGCTCAGTGGATTGAGCACAGGCTGCAAACCAAAGGGTTGCAGGTTCAATTCCCAGTCAGGGCACATGCCTGGGTTGCAGGCCAGGTCCCTAATGGGGGCCACACAAGAGGCAACCACACATTGATGTTTCTCTCCCTCTCTTTCTCCCTCCCTTCTCCTCTAAAAATAAATAAATAAAATATTTAAAAAAAAGAAATATTCTGGTTGGAGACTAATCTTAAATTCTTGGCTCTGCCACTTACTCTGCAATGGTATATGTAGTCTCTCTGAGCTGAAGCCTCCTTATATTGAAAATGCCAATATTATTGTGCACCTCTCAGAGTGAGTCCTTGTGAGACAATGTACTGAAGTACGTGGACCACGTGGGCATGTAAGTCCTCAGTAGAAAACGACAACTGTTAACTGCTGCTAGAACCTTATCTCTGCCTCCAAATGTCACTGCCAGCCGTCTCAGACACATACTCTCACAGAAATGTAGTATCTACTGGCCTTGGGGTGTGGAGCTTCTGCTTCCACAGTAATTGTTAAAGAGGTTTGTTTCAGGCAATGTAGTGAACTAAATATGCATGTAGTGATCAGCTAAAATACTAGTTTTCAAAGCTCTGCCATAGACTTTCAAAAAAAAATTTAGGTTCACAGCAAAACTGAGCAGAAAGTGCAGAGTCCCCTTATACCTCCCATATACACAGGCTTCCCCGCTGTGAACATCCTTCTCCAGAAGGTGCATTTGTTGCCATCAGGGACGTGCCATGACATATCATCACCCAAGTCCACAGTTTACATTAGGGCTCACTTTGGGTATGCACTTATTTCCATGGGTTTGGGAAAATGTGTAATGCTTATATTCATCATTATGGTATCGTGCAAAAGAATTTCACTGCTCTAAAAATCCTATATACTCTGCCTCTTCATTCTTCCCTGGCAACAAAGATAGAGAACTCCCCAAAAGTCAGAAATAACATGAAAATATGAATATAAGGGTGGATAACTCTAGAGATCTAATGATGACTATAGTTAACACTATATTGAATACTGAAAATTTATTGAGAGTAGATTTCAGGTGCTCTCATCACATATACACATGAGGAGGGACACACGAAAAATGGAATTATCTTCCGGAGGGCAGGCCCCTTGTAGTACAAGCTTTCCCTGCTAGGTGAGTGTTCTAGGAACCCATCTGTATCAGTGTGCCAGCTGGCACTTTTGTGAGAGGCTGCAATCAACTTTAGTGAATTTTTTTTTAAAGACTCTTTCAATGTGTTGGCCCATTTCTTGATGGGTGACTCACCAGCTCACCTGCCTGCACCACTCTGAGTGTTCAGCAGTTCTTGAGCAAAAAT
Organism: Anoura caudifer; assembly: GCA_004027475.1. Taxonomy (NCBI): domain Eukaryota; kingdom Metazoa; phylum Chordata; class Mammalia; order Chiroptera; family Phyllostomidae; genus Anoura; species Anoura caudifer. The sequence goes on from PVKU01006071.1 coordinate 50,823, forward strand.
GGCCTGACTCCCATGCCCTACCCTCCTTTTTCACCTCATCTCACCCGGATTGGCTTTTTTTTTTTTTTTTTTTTTTTTTTGGCTCCCCAGATGCAAGAAGTCCTCAAAGGGAAACTTTTTGCAGGTATGGAAATGGTGAAACAAAAAATGGCCGAAGCACTAAAAGGCATCAAAATTGATGAGTTCAAAACTGTTTTGAGCAGTGGAAAAAATGTCTCGATAGGCATACTGCAGCAAAAGGAGGGTGAAAGTGACTGAAGTTAAATATGTAATAATAAATTCACAATTTTCTATAAATAAATTTGGGTTTTTTAGGGGCCCCTTGTCCACAAAATAACTGTGTGAAGATATTGTATGTCAATTAACTTTTCTGTAGTAATCATTTCATTACATATATGTATATCAAGTCATCAAGTTCTATACCTTTAACATAATTTTTATTAAAAATAAATGTTAAAAAATTATAAAAGTAAACCACAAATACAGGATAGGGCAAAAGTACATTTATAGTTGTGAGTATGCAAAGCACATAGTTTATTCTTGTATTATAACTTACTGGTTATTGTGTTGTTTTCCACACAAACGAATATAAACCTCCTGTGCCTCCCCCCACTCCCATACAGGTAGGTGTGGCAAGTGGTTGTTTAGGAGTGATCTCTCCGGGGGCAGTGGGAGTGTGCCCTCTACTACCTGGCAGAAGCAGTCAAAAATCTTCCTGAGTCGGATAGTTTAAATTCACCTCTAAAAATCCACATTAATGTATATTTATATAAAGAACATAAACTAAAACAATAACAAAATCATTAAAATTCTTGGGTGGGAGAAGCCACTAGAATGAGAACCAATAGAAAAAACAAGCTAGAAAATCAGTCCTTTGAATCATGAATGTCATAGACTTAGACTTACCAACTACAGAATAAAAAATACAGATCTTTAACTTGATGAAATACATAATGTTTTATGTATTTCCATACATAAATATGTATTTGAAAATATAATGAAGCTAGTAAAATGTAAGAAACTAGTAAAATTAGGAATCTTTGAAAAAACTAGGTAGCAATTCTAGAAATTAAATATGATTAATAAAATCATAAATGATTTATAATTAATATTAGAAACCCAATAGATGGAGTAAACATAAAATTAGATTAACTGAAGAAAAAAAAATCAGTGGATTTGGTCTACTGTTAGTATGTATTATCTATACAATTAGCTAGTAAATGCCAAAGGCATCACACTCTATTTTAAATTGTTACATAATGTTATAAACCTGAGCTTTAGTCAGGACTCGTATAACCTAAAGTATTCACATTCATTAGTAGAGACTTAAGTGATTTTTTTCTGTTTTCTGACTGTATAACTCAAAGGAATGTATTAGAGGGCATTCGTGACCCTTACAAACATGAAAAGAAAGCGCTCAGCTATGGTCTCAAACAACCCTAAACTCACCAGCAATATAGTAAAAAAAGGCACAGGTTTAATACTTTGAAGGTTTCTGATGCGTCACTAGCTGGCTGTTGCATCCTGGGTAAATTCTTAACTTTTCTGAATCTCAGTTTCCTCATTTGAAAAAAAAATTGTGTGTTTTTTATTATGAAAGAAACTTATTTTCATTTCTAAATTAAGAGTAAGTACTTAAAGACAAATCCTTAATTAAACAAGATAATAAGGAGCTCTAGTAAGTTCCTATACCTAAGGAATTGAGATCTAATATTCTTACCGTATTGAGGTAACTGCTTTATAATAAAATAAAATAAAATGTTATTTATTGAGCAACCAGAATACTCTTTAAGGACTTTATATATCTCATTGAATCTTCAAACATCCTTGTAAGAAAAATGTAATTATCCCCATATTTTTGAAAAGTGCAACTGAGGTTTTGAGTTTATTAAGAATAGTATGAATTTGAACCTACATCTGGCTGATTCCAAAGCACACAATGTTTCCATTTCATCGAAGCCATATTTTGCCACAAAGTTTCCCTTAATGTCATATTTCTGAGTATGGAAATGAATGACATTTTAAAATGTTCTTAATATACCAGCTGTAATAAATAACACAAAATTTCTTTTTCTCTTGTGAATAACTTTTGGAAAATAAGGAATAATTTTGAAATAAAATTTTCTATATTTGGTCTCAGAGGAATAAGTAAATTTATAGTAAACCTATTTAGTTGTTAAATTATGGGAATGAATAAGCCCAATAAACTTTGTAGTCATCAGAAATTATCTCTGAATTGTTCAAAAACCATAGTATTCTCAAACTCTGTACTTTTCCTATGGTAAATATAATACTTTCTGAAGAATAGCTTTCTTTCATACATTTGGAAAATATATTTGTGACTATTTAGAGCATATTTGTCTATGTTCACTGAAAGACAAATAATTTTTAGCTACATGTGTTTCTGTGCTACAATAAAATTATAAAACAGCATATTTTGACCTACAGGTAGAATTTTTTGCTTTTTTTCTTTTCAGTTTTTGGGTTTTTTTCACTTAAATATATATGGTTTTGCTTAGTTTACTTGTATATTTTTCAAATTAGAAAACAATTTTAAAATAGAATTTTTTTACAAATTGAACACTCAAAATTATCAACACTAAATGGGATATAATATTTTGGTTATGTTAACTATGTCTACAGGGTTACTTTAGTCTGAATTCTAATAGAAGGAAAGGAAAGGTAGGTCATTGGTTCCACATTCAAAAACTGACCTAGGGATAGTGTTGTGAGACAATTCTCTTGGATTCCTGAACATCCTGGAAGGGTGGCACTAACTACCCTTCTGTTCCAGATACCTTAAAAAAATGTTTATATACCAAGCAGCCTAAGAGGATAGAGCTGGTGTCTCCTCTGAAGCAGAGGACAGATTTGTTTGTTGCTGTCCAATATAATAAAGATAATGTTTTCTCATCAGTGCAAAAGGGAGATTAATTTGTAACCCATTATAAAATATTTGAGCTCCCTAAGCTTGGATCAAAAACCTAATACGAGGCCCGGGCTGGTGTGTCTCAGTGGATTGAGGGCTGGACTGCAAAGCAGAGTCTGGGGTTCGATTCCCAGTCAGTGCATGTATCTGGGTTACAGGCCAGGTCCCCGGTAGGTGTCGCATGAAAGGCAACGACACACAGTGATGTTTCTCTCCCTTTCTCCTTCCCGTCCCCTCTCTCTAAAAATAAATAAATAAAATTTTTGAAAAATAAGAAACCTATCATGAGATTGATATTTACCTGAACAACTTCACTGAACCTCTGTGGAAATCTAGAAGCTAAGAAAACCAGTACAAATATGCTAATGTTCGTGCTACTTGCTGCACTATGAATAATAAAGCCCTTTTTTCCTGACCTAAAATTCTTAAGGGGTGTCAAGTCAACTTTCTACCTTAAAGTGGTATCAAATCTCAAACCCACAAATTTCTTGACAGAAAAACATTAATTTCACAACTTAAGAAAAAGTGAATTACCAGCAATGGGCACATGTAACTATATAATGAATCATGTTGCTATACGAACTGTTCTTTAAGCTTGTGCATATTTTATCCCAAATATTAGCTGATTTGAGGAATGCTGTTAGGAATCTTGGGTGTGTGATTATTGCTTATAAACTGCATAGTAGTTTTGAGGAACACTAACATAATATTTTAGAACTATAATAATGTGTCAGATGTGCCTGGCTGTGGGTACGATCTTAACACATATTAATGGGAAGTAGCACAAGCCACCCTTATCCCAAGATGCATATCATTATGTTTTATAGCAGAGAGAGAATATTTATGCATATTTTTATTTATATAATTATTTAAAATAATTTATAATTTGTATAATTTCCATAATTGTTTATATATTGTATTTATTTATAAACCTTGAAATTATAACCATGTAGTATATACAATATTTTGTGTACATTGTATATATCACAATAAAATAGAAGTAATTAAAAAGGGCTTTCAAGCACTTACTCCTGCAGCACGCCTACAGTCATACAACTGGAAGGATGAAGCTTAGCATGGCCCCTGCACAGGGATGACAGGTAGATTCATGAAACATTCTGTATGTGGCTTTCCTTTCTAATGTTTATGGATGACAAAACAAAGTCTTGATAAATGAGGTGACTTTTCCAGTTGAGGTGAGGGCCCTTCAAGCTTAAAATCCCACCCTCAATTTCTCCTTCCAAAAATAATTTGCTTCCACAAATCAATGTTTACATAAATAGTTTAAAGCGAAAAGTTAACTTTGTTTAACTTATAGGAAGGCCTATAATGCCTTATCTTGGCTTCTTTCTCTACTAGAGTGTGAGTGGATCAGTAATGCTTTTACCTATTTTTTTCAATTAAACAAATATATGAATGGGAGCTCTGATTCATGCACATATGAAGTTCTTCTCTGTGAAATGAAATTCTGTCTTTTTAAAAATCATATGATAAAAGATTAAAATTTATCATTCATAGAGTATTCGCTTAGAAAACTCTTACATCTTCAGCAGGCTACGGGGATAATTACTTAAATTATTACCTAAGGAAAACAATAATTTTAGTAACAAGTTTATAACTCTAATATATTCTCACTCAAAGTGTGAAAGAAAATTATTTTACTTATATTTATTTATTGCTTTTTATAATGAAAGCAATACTTAATATACACTCAGTATTATAAGTTATTTCTCTCTAACAGTATATTTGTATTCTAAAATTTGACAAATATAGAAATCATCAGATACAAAAATTTAATAGACATTGAGAAATGCATTATGAGTGTATAGACATGTGCCATGACAATTTCTGTTTTATAAAAAGTAGTGCATACAGTAATATTTTTTAATGTCTAATTTTTTTCACCAAGCCTCTATATTAATGTATCAATATTATACCATTCCCCGGCTTCTTTGCAAATAAACCTAGTAAAGGAAATTAACCTACTCAACTTGGCCTTCAATTAAATACATCAATGAGTAGAATTAAGGATTCCTTTTTACCAACAAGTAGAAATTTTTAGATATGTCAAGGATCTGAAGTCTAACATTATAACAAAACAAACAAAAAAGCCCCAGATAAACAAAAGCAGGTGGCAGTAGAATTGATGTGGCCACTAAGTCCGTGTTATTTTAAAAGCCAACCTGCTTACATCATCAAGCATTATTCTATCAGGTGGGCCCTGGTTTAGATGACCTACTCCATTAACACTCCCTGAGGGAGTCCGAGTTGGATGGAGGAATATTTTCCAAGAATAATTAAATTGAGAAAGTGAAACAGGAGAGAATCATATCAATGGAACTTCTGTCATGGTTATTATTGAGCAATTGCTAAAAATTATTTGAAATAACTTTGAATCAATTAGGACTGTGTACCCTTCTTATCTTTTGGAAATTATTTTTTCTTTATTAAAGCTACAGTAGAGCTTTTATATATTATGAAATGAAAGACATTAAAAAAATACCTGTTACAGATTTAGAATTCTGGTAATGAGGACTTCCTGAGCTCACCCCCAGACTATTGTTTTGTCTAGTTTTGTGGTTAATCCTGGAATCTCCCCTCCTACCAGTGTCCCCCTGGAACCCTGTCCTTGGTCTGGAATTTACAGACTTCTGCAGATAGTCTCACCTCCAGGGTAGGTAAGTCTTCCTATGTGGCAGTTGAGATGACATAAAGACTATGCGTAAGGGAGTTTATTTTACTTTTAAAAAAATAGTAAAATGGCTACAGCTATTAAATTATTAATATATTTTAGGCATTATATGTAACCTATTACTATATATTACTATGTACATTTTAAGAGGAGCAAACTAATGCAGAAAGAAGGTAAATAATTTGTCCAACATTTTCCAGCTAATAAGTGAAAAACCAACCTAACTATGTACGAGTTAGTTGCTAGGCAAATTGAAACCTCACTATAAGGTGAAGTCTCTTCTTTAAAAATGAATTAATTTATTCTATAATTTCTCATAAGTCACATTTCTAAGGCCTCTTCTAGTGGAAAATTAAGTGGTATACCTGATTCACAGGAAGCAGTAGAAAGCAATTTTAAACAATAATAGTTCTAAAAACAATATCCTGTTGACACATATTAATATTTATTAGATATGGGTAAATCTGCCAATACCATGGCAGAAAAGAATCAATGTTACTGATTTTTCCTTTTACCTCGGGCTTCAGTAGATCTTAGAACATCACTATCTGAGCCTGTCATTTCAAACTTTGATTTTTTTTTCCATTATAGGTTTTTGCATAGTTTTCATTTTAAAAAATTACATTAAAATATTTATTTGATTATTGAGTTTTTTGTTACTACCTTAAATTTTGCACCTAAACTAAATATTTCATTTGTCCTATTTAACTTACCCTAGTCCCAGCCCTACTTAATAGCAAATATGGAGACATATTATAAATTAATATCTATATGAATTTACCAACCTATGATTTTCTTTTTCTTTTTTATTACATTTTTAACTTTATTGCTGACACTATTACAGATGTCCTCATTCCCCTCCCCTTGCCCCGCCTCCACCCAGTCCCTACGCTCCTCTTCCCTCTGGCCATCACCACACCGTTGTCTGTGTCTGTGGGTTATACATACATGTTCTTTTGCTAATCCCTTCCCCTTGAGCCATGTACCTCTCACAGAAGAAATCAAAGATCTACCCTTTATGTAGTATTTGGTACTCTGCTATAAGGATATGAATGAAAAGATGCAAATCAACCGAACAATAAAAATGGCAAAACATATGCTTTCAGGTAGAATTGTACATAAGTTGACTAAAAACTGCTTATTAAAATTGGTTAATAAGTACACTAACACCCGCTTTGTAAAAGGGTATTTCTGTTATTCCATGGACTTCTACTTAAATATAGCAATTCCATAATAGTAAATATTGTGTCTGCAGATTCCACATCTTTCAGAAGATAGAATTTAATAACTTTTCTTTTCTTTGCTTTCATAAAGGACATTCATATACGCTATATACCACCCAAGCCCCCAAACAGATGAATTTTGAAAATTAATTCAAAGATCAGGGAGTTGCAAGTATTTTTCATTCTAGTACTTTTTTTTAACCCTTGCCAGCCATAAAATAGAGTAAAATACGTAAAGGAGTGGTTAGTAATGCAGTCAGCCTTTCACCCTTACATGCAGCTTTGGCTCTATTCCCAAAATTTCTGTTTTTAAGCTTTTGTACCAACAGTCCTCTTCTTTATTCATGAAGTCATTTTTCCTTAGTGATCAATTACATCTATATTTAATATATCTTAAAAGAATAAGGATGTTGCTTGTCACACGCAAATGGCTCTTAGAGAGTTATTGGTTTCATGCCAGTACTGTCAACATTCCAAGAACACATTAGATTGGTTAAGGAAGAAGCCATAAACAGCCTATCAACAAGTATTTATACAAATGTTAATGAATTTAAAATTCTATTAGTGTAACATGTATGCCAAACCCCAATTTTATTTGTGCTTTATTTGTGATGTATGATGCAATAACTTCTTTTAATAAACACATACAGATCACTTATACTTTATAATGTAAATCACATTTTTAGTATTTTCAGCATAAGATACATAGAATCAGCCATTTATCAAAGTTACCAAAAATATTTCCATCACATGAAGCATTTTGCTCCGCACGCAATCATGTCTTCCAAAAGCTTTTGGTAAAGAAATGAACTCATCTCCATCCATGAAACTAAGAGTATTTTATTATTATATTACTGAGAAAAGCCATTAAAGCAAAAGAAAATAGTCATGGGAAAGTTGCCATATGTATAAAAATATAAATAATTAGCTTTTTTGTGTGCCCCAAATGACAGTTGAACCTTAATATCCCACTGTATAAGATATGCTATATTGAAAATTTAGAAAACTGATTTATTTGAAGCATATGGGTTTAATGGACACTTATTTTGCTTTTCATGAAGAAAAGAATATTTCCATTAATTTTTTAAAAAGGACTATTTCTTTTGGTGTACTTCTTCAAAGCTGAACTGCTTTTCTCTAGGACTGCATACATTGTGTACATTTTATAAAGTAGCCTTATATAACAGAGTAGTTTTTCTTTTGTTTTTGTTTTTAATTTGATACCTTTAGTTGTCAATTCTTTGAAACATCATTAAACCACTTATTCAGTAATAATACCCAGCAGATAACAGAAACCAACCGCACAATTCATTTCCCATTTGTCCAAATAACCAGTTTCACACTACAATGCTTTCCTAGCATTGTAAGTTTTTCTATCACCAGGAAAACAACATTTAAAATAGTCCATCTTTTTAAAAATTGAAATGACTTTCTAAAGAAGTATTTAGAAAGGAAGTGAAAGCAAGGCTTGGTTACTATAAAAACAAAAACTAACACCACAATTGTAGAACATTTAAATAGGAAAATTATGAAACTATGAATAAAAATTATACATATATACACACTATATAAAAATACCTGTTCTATTTTGCTAACTAAATTTTTGAGATAAAAACCAACTAGTTTAAGCATTTCTAAATGTGAAAGTCAGGTTTATATTTATTAAAAACAAAATAAATCAGTTCTGTTGAAGTAACTATATACACCAAGATAAATATTTGAAATTGTGGAAACAGAAATAGTGAACAGCTTCAAATTTCTCAATATTTTAATGTCTTATATGTTACCTTTTTTCAGACTTTTTTTAATTAAAAATAAGTTTACTTAATTTTAAACTAAGGTCAATGTGCTTTTTTACTTGTTTTTAAAGATAAAATACTTATTAAAAATGAGAGGTATTAGGTTTGTACCAGCTAAAGAATAACATTTATATTTGTTTACATGTAACGATTATTAAAACATACAAAGTCAATATGTAGTAGGTAAATATGCAGAAAAATACACATATACACAATAAACTGCACCATTAAAAATATAAATGTACGTTCTATTGATTATATGAATATCAAAACCTAAATATTTTGATTTAAAAGTAGCTTCTATACAATATCTAAATAGTGGGCATTGTTTGTTTTCCTGATGTAATAAATAATTAAGATGCAGTTCTATCTCAATTAAATAGTAGTATCAGTATTTCTTAGGAAAAAATAGTGTATCTACATGCAAAGGTAGGCATTGTCCTGTACTCAAGTTTTCTAGTTTGATTTCCACTAAAATGCTTTCTATAGCTTAGAAAAATAACACACACAAAAGTAAACAGACAAGGTAAACATCTTAAGATTTTAAGAAATATTTGAAAATTAGTACTCAGATATCCCAAAGCCTAAGTTCTAGAACAGTGCTTGAGACGTCCTCCATAATGATGATATGACAGGTATTTAAAACATATAATGAACAGCAGGTTTCTTGGTCTTCTGAGTAGGCAATGATGTTCTTCCTCGTTATGACAGAGCAACCATGCCAAAAATTTGCCAGGAACATTGCTTCGGTGAAAGTTTGCCCAAGGCACCATGCAACAGTAAGAGAAGCTACAATACCATGCAAAATTGCCATGTTATTGCCCATGTGGAAGGAATGTCCACTAAGTTTCTTGAACCTGGCAGATGAAAGAGGAGTGGGAGGAAACCTTCCCTGCTCAAAGAGTAAAAATAAGTCACTGTCCAAGAAAAGTTGCAGCAGGAGAACCCGACAGGGATATTATAAGTGGATTCCAGGATCCTAATACACCAGCGTCTCCATCATCTTCATTCTCCAAGCTCTTGGTATAGGCAGCCTCAGGTTTATGTGGCTAAGTAACTCAACTGACTCCACTGAGTGGGGGGGTGGTGAAGGTGGCAGGTTGCAGAGTGAGGCAGTCAGAGCTTGGGAAGTTGGGACATGGTCGTCTTCCCTTCCCAGGGAGATTGGTGCAGTGTTTTCTGGCAGAGGACATGGTGCTGAAACTTCCCCTGTCCCCCATTATTCCATGCAGGTAGTGCCGTTAGTCATCAGTTTCTATTCCAGTCTAATTCAGACTTACAGAAGTGAAGTTTCTGTTATAATAATTAAGTTAATCTTGTTTAGGGACATGTCATCCTTCACAATGCACAGGTTTGCATACATGTGGAAATTCTACATTCTAGCTCTATATTTCTCAGGGCACTGAGAGAACATTGATCAACTATAACAGTTACTCCTTTTCTCACCAGTAGTTACTGTGCACCATATTACTACGTACCATTTAAATACCTTATATTCTAGTAGGCAAAACAGACACCTCTAATAGCAAAAATAAAATATAATATTGTAGATGTTATCATGGGATCTCTAAGGATTGTTGGATCTCTTACCTAGTCTGGGTAAGGAATGCAATGTTAAAAGATTAGGGGCTCACCTCAAACAATGTAACTTCTAAGATAAGACCTGGCAATCTGAAGCAAGAATGTCATTGGTAAATGGATAATCCTAAGCATAGGTTTATAAGTAAAAGAGATCATTTTGAGTAATTACAATATATCAGGGTAGCAGGACCCTAATAGATGTGTTTGAAGGTATATGCAAGGTCTGTGTGTTATGTAAAAATTTTTAAATATTAGCTAAAAGCAGTGCAGAGCCAGGAGTTTAATCTATGAAGTAGCATAATTAGATCTATACTTTCACAAGACCATTCACCTGATGGAGATAATATATGTGGGAATAAGACCAGAACAAAAAGACCAGTGAGAGACTTTTGAAGTAATTCAGAGGAGATAAGGTAGCCTGAATTTAAACAGGGGCCATGGGAAAATGGGAGATTTGACAGATCAAAAAGAATTTAGGAGGTAAAATATGCAGCTGGAAACTGAGGAAGAATGCTGTTTCAGTATGACACTCAGGTGTCCGAGTTGTACATTGACAATGGTAGTAGCATGGTAGCAATTTGGAAAGGTGGGACAATACATAGGTTTGGCCTTTTTACATACACGGTTTAAGTTATCTTGGATATCTAAGTGGAGAAGTTATGGATAGGTACATTTCAGAAGTCGATAAGGAAAGTGATTGAAGAAGTTGAATGGATATCCTCATACAGGAAAAAGTATAGCCTAAGAATAAGCTGGAGCTAGGATAGGACCCTAAAGAAGAATTCTGAAATTGGAAGGGATGGGGAAAGAAGAGGAGCCTTTGGAGGAGACTAAGGTTAAGACAAAAGGTCAGAGAAAAACATGGAGAATATAATGAAAAAAAAATCCAAAGGATGTAAGCCTTTTAAGAAGGAAGGAGTGCACAACAGTATATAATATTATAAAGGAGTCAGTAGAGAAGAACTCCAAACAGTTCCAAAATTTTAGCAGTATTAATGATCTCTGTGTGAACAGTTCCAGTGAAATGGATGGGGAGGAAGCCATATTGCAGTGAGCTGAAGCATGAATGGCAACAAGCCAACAGAGATAGGGCTTTGTCCCTATTTCAGGAAGTTCATCTGATTAGGAAGAAGAGAGAACAGTAGCAAAAATAAAGCCATTTTTGAGAGGTACTGGAAAGACAGAAGAAAATAAAATACTGATAGCAAGAAATCCTAAATTATATGGAATGCTTGGGATTCAAGAGCATAGTTGAGAGCACTGGTTTTAGGAGTAGGGGTGCTTCTTCTGCTGTGATAGATGAGAAAGGTCCTTTGCATATATGTCATCACACTCAGGCTTACTCATTCCTGTTCAGAAACTAAGCCTGAATAAAACAGGGGCAGTGGGCAAGGAAAGGAGGAGCCAGATAATAGTGTGATACCCAGCAGGTGAACTAGACCAATTTCTTATTAGGTGTTAGTACTTAAGGATAAGGAATCAAGGTTGATTCTGGAATATCTGGACTGGATGCCTTGGGAATTCAAGGAAAAACAGACTTAGTGGGATGATAATGGTAAAAACAAGTTGTAATTTTGAAGTTCAGCTGGGTATGACAACACAAGTAAGATATAGTTGGTGATATCCAGTCTTCTAGGCTGCCAACCCCGTAAGGTAATATATAGTCTGTCTAGTTCCCTGCCTTCAGAAGCCAGCACAGTGCCAGGCATAGAGTAGAGATGTGGGCTCTTAGGCACTTGTAGAATGAGGAGCAGCACCATCTAAAGGAGTCTCTAAAAAGTCTGAAAGGAGCACTCAAAAGTCTGCTGTTCTAAAGCTCTGGAGAGAAGAGTTTTCAAGACAAAGGAAATGGTCTGTGTGGTTGAATTCAGCAAAGAGGTCAATGAAGATTAGGAATAAATGTGTTTGTTAAAGAAGACAATTTAAGGCATTCTTAGTAAAGATAATTTCAATTTCACAAAGTAAGATTGCAATAAATTAAAGAGGCAATGGAAAGTAAAGAAATAGAGACTGAGAGTAGACTTCTTTAAAAAAATAGCCAATATCTTTTAGTGTGAAAATCAAAATATTAGGAGATTATAGAATTTGCCTCTGAAATTTTATATCTCATTTTATATGAATTTTCTGAATTTGGAGATACAAGCCTATAAATTATAAGGGGGAAGTGGCTTGTAGTTTAGAAAATAATTTGCAAATAGATAAATGTGTTTTCCTAGAGAAAAAAAATCCCCTTTTGAAAGTAGAGTAGAAACTAAAACCGAATAATGGGCAGGAGTAAATATTTGCACCGATGATATAGATAAAGGATCACTAATAGTCAACTGAAAGCAAAAATGAAAATATTAAGATCCTGCAAAAAGTTGAAAACAAGAAATATATTTTATACTCTATGACCTATAAATAATCTTATGAGATAATGTAAAATCTCACAAGCCATCAAGGCATGTAAATTAAGATCATATTGTATGACACTTTTGTCAAATTATCAACAGCTTTAAATATGTAATATCCTAGTGTTGACCAGGGGCTCAGTAGAATGAGAAACTTCATATAGTATGTGCTAAATTGATGAAAGTTTTTAAAACTACAGAACAGGTAGATTATATCAAGTTCCTCAAAATATTTATAGTTTTAGACATGTTATTTTTAATTCCATCTGAACAAATAAATTAATTAAATGGATTAATTACAAACTTACGTAATAGATTTGTACATCATAGTGTAAAACCACTAAAAGTATGTTTAGGATGAGATTTATATTACAGGGAATTCATTTGTTATAGTACTAACTGAAAATTATAGTACTAACTGAAAATTGTAAACAAAAAAACAAAGTGAAACAATTCTATGGAAAAAAAAACTGCAAGGGAACCCCTTAAAAATGTTATCCAGCACTTGTCTTTGGATCTTGAGATTTTTGGTGGATTTTCTTTTTCTTTTTTTTTACTTTTTACTTTTATTTTCTAAAGTGTCTATAGTAACATTCTATTATTTTTACAATAAAAAGTTTAACAATTAGTTTAAATAAAATCACACAAATGTGTGTTTAGAAGTAAAAGAGCATGTATAGACAGTAGTAATTAGGGGAGAGCAGGAATCAAAAGACCTTTTTCTTTGGTTGGTGATATAAGAAATTAACGGAGCAAGACCCAGAGGGGTAGGAAAGCACAGTAGCTGAAGGGTTTCACTTTACGCAGGCACAATGATGATGCTCCTAAACTGAAAGATTTATTGGGCAGCCTCACTAAATACTGATAAGAATTCCTTAAGTAATTAATCCAGGTCACTATTAGTTTTCCAATCCAGATGCAAAAAGCAGGACTTCTTCTGCAAGCTTCAAAGAGTACATCTTACTTTTTTCTCTCTCAGTGAGAGAAGTGATCCTGGAATGGTTTAGCCTGAACAGAATCATTTCCTGCAGCATTTGAATTGCAGTATCTTCAAGTTCATCCAGCCAACTGCACCACTGTGTTTGCTTGTTTCTCACACTGAGCTCATGCCAGCTACCACTCTATGCCTTAGGGTTAAAATGGTTAATATGAATTGAACCTTCACAGTAAATTCTCTTATCTTTACTTGGGGAGAGTTGTCTAAAATCTTGGTTGACTTAGGATTTATAGAGTGTTATTGTAGAGCTGAGGGAAATTTTCCAAAATGTGTACTTTAAAAAGTGAATATCATAAATATATGTCACTATTTTTATTTATTTTTAATATTTTTTACATTTTTATTTAATTGTTGCTCAAGTACAGTTTTCTGTCTTTTACTCCTATCCCAGCCAACCCCCTCAGCCCTCCCCACCTCCCTCCCATTCCCACCCCCTCCAGTTTTTGTCCATGTGTCCCTCATACTTGTTCCTGTAAACCCTTTATTTTAAATATTTTTTGAAGATTTTATTTATTTATTTTCAGAAAGAGGGGAAGGGAGGGAGAAAGAGAGGGGAAGAGAAGCATCAATGTGCAAAGAGAAACATCAATCAGTTGTCCTGTTGCCTCTTGAACCCCCCCAACTGGGGACCTGGCGTGCAAACCAGGCGTGTAGCCTGACCATGAATCAAACCAGTGACTTTTTGGTTCGCAGGCCAGCACTCAGTCCACTGAGCCACACCAGCCAGGGCTGTGTTGCTATTTTTAAAAACAGGAAGACACATAATTTTTATCTTTAACTAAAAGTACACTTGTTACGAAAGGATTCTCTGCATGAAAAGAATAAGGACCCAGCTGTGTGCTCTGTTCATTATGGGGGTCACTGAGTCCTCACTATTTTCTGTCACTTCATTGCTGGGTCCAACATCTGGTCTAGTGAACGGAGAAAACAGATAGAAGGCTGGGACTCTGCTTGTGAAGAGACTTAATGCTATGCAGTAGCTGGGTGTAGCAGCACCAAATCTTCCCTGTTTGAGTCTTTTTTCTAGCTTCTGTGCAACTATAAAGCCATTTATCAAAACCGCACCTGCTTATGGATTCAATGGTCAGCCCTTGTAAGTGAAGTAATAGTTCCTCCAGCATCCCAGGTATAGATGGGTTAGCTTCAGCTCAGGATGCAAGGGGTATGATCGTTTTGGAAAGATAAATGTCATTAGAACTAGCATAGAGTTTAGAGAAATAAACATTCTCATTTTTTGCTTTCCAGAGAAGTTCCTCCATTATCCATTTAGATTGAAAACTAGAGTTATTTAACTAACTGTAACAACAACTTTTAAGGGAAAAAAGTATGACAGAAGTATTCTCCTCACATATGCGGAATGACAAGTGCTAAGCTTGTGTGTGTGCATGTGTGAAAGTGTGTGAGCTCCTGCACCAAGTATTCAAAATAAGCTTTGCACCATGCTTCATTTGTTTTCCAAACAGCTTGCAAATATAAGGTGACTTTCTATGTATGAGGATCTATGGTGAAAGAATAGTTCACATTAATAAGTTGACATTTTAAATATCAAGTTTTAAATTATAACATTCTTGTGAATTAGATTATCATGAGTTAGTTTTCAAGAGGTACATTTCTCTGGTGTACTATTTATCAAACCTACAACACTAAGTCCCAAAACATTGGGATGGCACCAAAAATGAACCAGCCAGAAAAATGAAGTACATGAAAGAGGGTTGTAAAATAACATGTCTTTAGCGTACCTCTGAAACACATGGCATTGATGTAGCAGGAGTGTCTGTAAGTTTTCTAAAAAGTACAAATATAGCCCTGGCTGATGTGGCTCCGTAGATTGAGCGCTGGCCTGAGCACCAGAAGGTCACCAGTTAAATTCCCAGCAAGTCAGGGCACATGCCTGGGTTGCGGCTGGGTCCCCTGTTGGGGGCGTGTGCGAGGCAACCAAATTATGTCTCCCTCCCACATTAATGTTTCTCCCCCTCTCTTTCTCCCTCCCCCTCTCTCTAAAAAATAAATAATATAATCTTAAAAAAATAAAAATAAAAACATATATATTTTACATTTGAGTATAAGGGTTGAGTTTTTCTTTTTTAACTACTTTATTTTCTTTTACATATGTTACCTTGTATTTTTACCTTATATAATTTCTCCTTGTCATATTTTCCAGAACATTTTTACTATTATAGTTCCCCCTCCATCTCTGAAACAGCTACTGTGGCATAATATACACATACAATCCTGATAAAATTGTATTCCTAACTTAAAATATTATATTATCTTGTATAAACAAGCTTAGTTTTATAAAAAATTAAAATTCTAAGTACCTTTGATATCTTTATAAATTCTGCATATGGATAAAACTGGTATAAGAACAATTGTACCTTACAATAAACCTGAAAAGACATCATACTAGGCAGATATTCTTTTATTCTTAGAATTCTAAGCCTGCCAAAAATAATTATTTGAATTTGTTAATTATAAAAATAAAGGATGCTTATAAAATGTTGGTTGCCTTAAAACATTTCCTTCATTTTTCAAAATAAGTGGGCTTAAAACTTCAGCAGAAGTACTCTATCTGTAAGTGACTGACATTTTTCAAGCAGATGATTTAGCTTCCATGAATTAGTGCTTTATTTTTTCTTTCTTGTGATAAAATTATTGCCCTAAACTTAACTCTTTGGACAAAACTGATACCTTTAAATAAAAAATAAACTTTTCTTATTTCTTTCCCAGATAAAGAAGCAGAATTTATCCACAAGGATACTGTGGCACATGAAAAATTAGAAAGAAATAAAGAATATACATATCAGTGGCTTCCCACACAGGTTGGAGTTCATGAAGCAACTAGTTCGAGAAATATGAAATGGTGAGGTCACTGCCTTTAAATTAGATTTCTGTATTGTAAACGTATCTTGAAAATTTAAACGTAGGTTAATTGTGCTAAAACAAACATGACTTTATAGCCCAAGGCCCACATACTACAACAGCAAGTTATAAAAAAGACCTCTTATATAGAAGATTTAATCACTCTTTATATTTTTCATTTTAAAATGTTTGAGAGCTGTTTCTGTAATGGTTAATAACATGAACTACACAAATGATTCTTCCCTATGAAGTAAAATGCATGGTATTTATTAATTGTTTATAAACACTATATATGTGGCAAGTTGTATTTTATTTTGTGTTATTTTTACCATTTATGTTTGGTAGTTAAAATTATAATTCACTCCTGATGCTGCCCCTTTACCAGTCATGTAACTAATTTTTAATGTCTCGATGCTCAGTTTCCTCTCCTGAATAGCAAGATGATAATATTTTACTATCTATCTCACTGAATAGGGATGAGCTCACAATGTTGAAGATAGTAAATGTTTCATTTAGCAACAAACAGGGTCAATTAATTTTAGTTGTATTAATGTATGTTTTAGTTTGCTAGGGCTGCCATAACAAAACCACCGATTGCGTGGTTTAAACAGCAGAAGTCTATTTTCTCACAGTCCTGGAGATTACAAATCCCAGATCAAGGAGTCAGCAGGTTTGGTTTCTTTGGAGGTGTCTCCCCTTGGCTTGCAGGTGGCCCCCTGCTGAGTGAGTGCTCATGTGATCGCCCCTCATCTGTGTTGTCTGTGTTCTAAGCTCCTCTTCTTATAAAAACACCAGTCATATTGGATTAGGACCCGCCCATATGACCTCATTCTACATGAATTACATCTTTTAAGACCCTGTTTCCAAATACAATCAAATCCTGAGGTATTGAGGGTTAGGATTTCAACATAAGAATTTTGAGGGAAAAAAATCAGCCAACAACAATACAATATAAAGCATATATATGCATAATCACTGAATCAAAGTTTTAAGGAAATAAAAGCCCAGAAATAGCATTTTTAACATGAATTTCTAGGACTTTCACTTTAGCTACATATATCCCCCAAAAAGTAAAAAAAAAAAAGTATTATTTTAAGCATTTATTAAATATATAAACTGATAAATGTAGATGATACTTTGTAAATGTTTTCAGGCATTGGGGTAATAACTATTTAATTGAGTAACAAACAAATAAAATCCTATGGTTATGAGAGTTACAACTTTATGTATAAAATATATAAAAAAATCAAAGTTTTTAGCAATAAAATATATATGAACTAAAACCTTCATATAAGCTCAATTATATCAATGGAAGGCTTTTAAATCATGGAGAAGAAAGTACAGAATAAAAATAAAATTAAAACATTTTCAAATTGAATTATGTCCCATTTGGTTGTGAGCAGAGAAAGTAGTATTAAAGCCATCAACATCTAATAATTTTTATTTTAGTAAGTATTCTAATTAATGAAAGTAAAATTTATTTTATGTTGGAATCAATCTAGTGTAATTCATAAGATGAAATCCTTAGAACTATAAACAAATATAATATAACCCATAGCTTACCATCTATATTAAGTAGATACAGGTGGCCTGGTTCAGAGTTTTTAAAGCTTAGTATAGATAATGTGAAAAATAAAAAAAGGAATAATTCAGGATACAGTTTAAATAAACTCACACATTTAACAATATCCCTTACTCCTAGTAAATTATATTTAAATATATGACACAAGAGGCAATTGTTTATGGATTTTCTCTTTCAACATATAATATATAAAGGAATAGATAGCAATATTTTAAGAAATAATATTTTCAAGAATGGAAGTGCTTGAATAGCCAAATGTCAATATTCTAGTTTTAAGCAGAAGTTCATTGTGAATATTAATATAAAATATTAAACCAAATAAAACAATTTTAATAATAGGAAAATTAGCTTTACTCATAAGACCAAATATGTACATAAATGTAAATATTTATATTTTTATAATTTATTAGTTATCATTCTTATTTCTTTCAAATTTTGTTTATTTTATGTGTTTATGTTTGGCAAAGAAGAGAAGCATTTAAGATTTTTTAGAAATTTAAATTTTATGTCAAGTTGAATTTAAAATGACTATGGAAATAAGTAAATTTGTATATATCTTTGCATGTAACCTTTTTGAAGAAAACTATTACCCCCATTTTGTATATTACTAATTACTTTCAAACTTTTAATTGGGCATTTCTTTTATGTTCTTTTTCTAAATTTATGTAATAATGTGATTTCTGTTTTTGTCACCATTGTAGCAATCGTTTCTTGCCTCAGTTAGATCCAGAGGTGCTTAATGGTGGAAGAGTTCAGCTTGTGGTAAGAAATGTGTTTAAAGTTACAGAAAATGTTGTAGACACCAGCACTCAATAAGTAGCACTTTAATTTATGCCCATGTATTAGTGTAAATTATGGAAATATCAAACTGTATTTATTTAGGAAACATCAAAATACTATGTACTAAAATAATGTTTTCTCTGCTTGTAATGTAATTTTAAAATATATTAGTCTAAAATATTAATTCTACATGGCAGATTTTAAAATGTTATCATATTACAGTATTTCAAATAAAATTATTTTTGAATGTGTTCAGAGTAGAACACTTGAATGAAACAGCAAAGTGCCCTCACAACTCAGAAAATTAAACCAAATAAAATAAACAAGTACTTATGAACTCACCCACTCTAAATAATAGGAGTGTAAATGATCAGAGCTTCAGGAGCAACCAAGTTCTAAAGTAACGTGTAGGTTCCAGTTAGCAAAACTGTATGTGCATTGCTAAAGTCAGTTGCTCTATATGCTCTGAGATGGAAGCCTATGTAGGCAGGAGAAGGACCAGTATGGAGTCTAGAGAAATGGAGCCCCCTAAACAAGAAATTCTCAATGATCCAGAAATTTCCAGAGGATAGGGTCCCCTGACCAATGACAGAGTATATGACCTCCTTGGCAGGTAAAAATAGATACATCAAGTGACGCCAACTTTATAACACCATCCATTTGTACTCAGACTCTACATTCACCCAGAAAACTGATTATAATTTCGTTTGCCTTGTAGAATTTAATACAAGAAGAAAATGTAGTTTCTAATAGAAACTGGTATTATGTTATCCAGAGCAGTAATATTCATCATTCTCATGAGCAACTCATTTAAGGAGTTTTCCTGAAATAGGAGCAAAATTAGGACAATAGCTAAATTAATGTGTTTATGAAACTAGTTATAGAATATAAATTTGAAATAATCACTATACAAATAGTTTCTTGCACTTTAATAGAGACTCCTCTGGCAGAGTGTCATGGAGATTACCATAGGAAAATCAGTACTCCGTGTACTCACACAGCACACATCACCTACTAGCGCTTGGTCACATATTGTTGAGTGGCCATTTGGAGCAAGAATGGGAAATACAAAAGTGCCAAGAAATGCCAGGATAAAGGAAGTAATATTACACTTAATTGTTATAGTTCTTAAAATGAATGAAAACAGATTGGGTAGATTATTAATCAAAATGGGTCTATGAGATTAATGCTGTGACAATTCTCTGTTTCCATATACCACTATATTGCACTCGGTACAAATAGACCAAAAATACATAGCGATGGCAAGCGCCTTTTTTTCCATATTGAAGAGGTATAGCTGAATACAAAAACAAGGTGAATGGTAGCAGAAAAGAAATACACGTTTATTTTTATGTGAGTAGAGACAAGGAAGAAATCAAGTATCTGTACACCAAAGACATACTGGGTGAACTGAAGGTCCAGAGTGGAAACCTTGCGGAGAATTGGGGAATGAGAGCACCCACTTTGCTGGGGAACTGGACACGGGTAATTGCACAACTGGGACCAGGATATAACAAAATTTAGGAAAAATAGCCACACTCACCTGTGTTATAAGGTCCTCGAAGACATGGAAAAAAGACAAAATTAGAAAACAAAAGTAATCAAATTTTTATGAGAGGACAGGTGGTTATGCAAATCAGTCTGTTAGAAATTCTGAAAGTAAAAATTATTGAAATAAACTCTGGACTGGACCTCATAAAAGAGAGAATTAGTGAATTAAAAGATTATCTGCTGAAGACAATAGATTGACAGCTAACATTATGTCAGAAACAATGTATATCAAAAAGACAATAGAGTTATTTCTTAATATTATGGATAAATATAAACATCATCCACCTAACTTTCAGAAGTGAAGACAGAATAAAACATAATAAATATTCAAGTGCTGGGTTTTGATGATATCTCTGTCTTCCAAATAACATCAAAGCATATTGTGTGTCTTACATTAGTAAGAAAGTTGGAAACAAAGCATCATTTTAGTTGTTTCCAAGTGTATATTAGAAACTGTTTCTTACAGAGAGAGTTAGAGTTCAGATTCTCCTCCGGGAAATGTATTCTAAGATTTTGATTTTTGAGCACAGGATATTTATTGGGGGGAGCTTTCAGGAACAACTCCTTTGAGGGATGAAAGCGGTAGGCTTGAGCAGAGAGAAAGGGTGAGCTGCAACAGAGGTACCGCAGAGGTGCTGCGATCTGGCAGTGGGGAAGGCCCTTTAAAGTTGTCCCAGCTTGACGGGGGTTTTATGTTCCTGCATCGCCTCCAGAAAAGGTGTGACTTGGGAAAGCCAGCTCTCTTCAGCAAAGAATATTTTCCAGAAGGCACTCAGCTCCAGGCTTCACTTTTTTCAGCAGCTGTGGGAATCTGATTCAGTTATTTATTATAGGTGATCTGAATAGGGTATCATAATATTTACAATACTAAGTAAGTTTACCATTCAGGGATGCAATAACTTCGCATATAAAATGTGTAAATTGTACTCAAGTAAATCTATAAATTCAGAACAATTCCAAAAAATTACAGCTGTTGTTTTAGAAACTTGAAAACAGTCTCATTCTAAAATGCATATGGCTGAATAAAAAGCCAAGACTGTGTAGGACAACTCTGAAAAGGTAGAACAACTGGTGCCACCAGATGGAGAGACAGTACAAAGCTAAAGTACGCATTGTGGTGCCAGCACCGGCATGGACCAATAGACCTATGGGTATGAGTGGGGAGTTCAGAAATAGACCTAGCTTTATTGCAATGTAACATGTGATAAAGGTGGGAAGGGTCAGACTGTTAAGTAAATGGCATTCAGTAAGCTGGCATTAAGAACAAATAAGGACTTTTTAGAGAGCATACACACCCTTAACGACAAATGGAATTCAGAAGGTTTGAAGATTCAAATGTGAAAAGTAAAGCTATGTAACTGAACAAATAAAAAAGAATATCATTTCAACTTAGCAATAAAGAAATATTTCTTTATTATGGTTATTTTTTGCCTCCTGAAATTACTTTTTATTGTTAAAGCAATATTCTTGGATACATGTAACAAATTGACTTGTCTAATTGTTCAGGCTGGTTGTGTGGCCTTGTCACCAGTTTGTGTAGTACTCTACTTTCAGAGGCTGTAACTTTTCTGGTTAGTGTCTTAGGTAATAAGTTAGAATGTTGACACCTAATCCTAATTAACCACATACATAAAGACTTTTAACCTATAAATAAATATGAATAAGTTGATGTGAATGCAGACTAACTTTGGTTAGTCAATAAGGATATTTCTATTGAATTTAATATCACTGAAGCTAATTTTCAATAAAAGTCATTTACTTCAGTAAAAAATAAGAATTGGAAAAAAGTGATAAAAACTTAATTGATATAAACATATTTAACAGTAAGTCACTGTAATTTAATGTTTGTTATTAAATCTGTCTTTAGACACATTGCAGCTTGGTTTTGGTTATATGTATGTCCATAGTTAATAAGCTATTCTTATAATATCTCTATAATTAGTTCATCAGGAATCTTATCCACTCCACTATTGTAACTGAAAAAATAAAAATAGTATAAATTATAGGAAATGGAGAAGCCAAAGAACTGGTATGTACAGTCCATAGACATGAACTGAGGAGGGGAGCATGCTACAGAAAGGAGGGGTGCAGGGTAAAGGGGGGGGAAAGGGAGAAAAAGAATTGGGACAATTGTAATAACATAATCAATAGAATATACTTTAAAAAATAGTACAGATTTCCTTGGCTGGTGTGGCTCAGTGGATTGAGTGTCAGCCTGCAAACCAAAGGGTCACCAGTTCGATTCCCAGTCAGAGCACATGCCTGGGTTGCCTGCCAGGTCCCCAGTGGGAGGCACATGAGAGGCAGCCACACATTGATGTTTCTCTGCCTCTCTTTCTCCCTCCCTTCCCCTCTTTCTAAAAATAAATGAATAAAATTTTAAATAAATAAAACAAAATTAAAAAGTACAAATTATATGGCAAAAAATTATTGTGCTAAATTAAATATTTCTTCCTATGAAAGATTTTCTAGGAAAGGTTAACAGACTATAGACAGGACAAACAATTTTCAATGCTAAAAACTAACAATATCTTAGTATCTAAATACAAAAGAATTTCTGCTAATGAACAATATAAAGTCAGGTAACCTGGTGAAAAAGTAGAAATACAACAGAAAAAGAATATACATAGACAGTTCACAGGGATGATGCCTAACACATAAATGTATGTAAATAGATGCTCAGTTATATGACCAAAGTATTACTATACTTTGTAATAGAAGTTGTATTACTGTAACAGTTATAGTAATGCTTAATAAGCATATTAATTTAAATTAGAAAACTGGATGACGAAAAGTGCTATGAGCAATGTAGAAACATACGTATGGCTGGTGAAAGTAGAAGCTGGTAGAATCATTCAGAAAGAAATCTGTGAGTAGTTATTAAAAGAGGCCTTCATATACCCTATTATTGGAGGGAATATATGTATATAATTTTACATATGTAATATATAATGTATATAATTTTATTTTTATAAAAATTTTATTTATTTATTTTTTAGAGGGAGGGGAAGGAAGGGCAAGAGGGAACTATCAATGTGTGGTTGCCTCTCACATGCCTGCTGCTGGGGATCCTTTTTTTTTCAGTTCACAGGTAAGCATTCAATCCACTAAGCCACACCAGCCAGGGCCATAATTTTACATATATAACATATAACTACATATAAATAAACTAGAAAATTTTATTTAAAATATTCTGTTTACCTCAATGTTAAAAATCTAAATATTTAAGGAAAAATGTTAACATTAATGTATACAAAGCCCCTACAATAACTGCCAAACACTGCCTTAAAAAAATCAAAGAGATATTCCATATTCATGAGTAGGAAAACTCAAATTGTAAGATCTTATTAGCGGATAAAAAAGCTGTGGTACATTTACACAATGGAATACTATGTGGCCATAAAAAAGAAGGAACTCTTACCTTTTGCTACAGTGTGGATCAATCTAGAGATCATTATGCTGAGTGAATTAATCCAGCTGGAGAAAGACAAATACCATGTGATCTCACTTAAATGTGGAATCTAATGAACAAAATAAACTGGTGAACAAAATAGAAACAGGCATGGATACATAGAACAGAGTGACCATTCTCAGTGAGAGGCAGGTGGAGGGGGACACTGAAGAAAAGAAGGTGCAGGGATTAGCTAAAGAACATACGTGCATAACCCATAGACACAAACAACAGAGTGGTGATGGCCAGGAGCTATGGGGGATGGGGGCTGAGTGGAGGTGGGCAAAGGGGAGGGAAATGGGGACATCTGTAATAGTGTCAACAATAAAAAATTATGTCAATTCTCTAGAAGTGATCTACGAATTCAGTGTACTTCTGTAAGGCTTTTTAGTAGAAATGGACTAATTTTAAAATGTATATGCAAATGCAAGGGGCCTAGAATAGTCGTCTATGTAATCTTGAAAAAAGTGGTAAGGAGACTCATACTACCTGATTTAAAAACTGCTATATAGTCCTAGTAAACAAAAAGGTGTGTTATGTACATAAAGATAGAAAAATCAATGGAAAAAGAATAGAGTCCAGAAACATACCGCACTTATAAGATTAATTTATTTTTCTTAAAGGTACCAAAGCAATTAAAAGAGGAAAAGAATAATTTGTAAGCAAATAGTATTGTACAATTGGATATATGCAAGGAAAAAATGAATCTTAATTTGTACTTAAAATCATATTTGAGAATGAATTTGATATGAATTATGAGCCAAAATGTAAAAGCTAAAACCTCTGAAAAAAAGCATAATAAGATATTTTCATAAACCTGCTGTTAGCAAAGAATTTTTAGGTAGAAGATAAAATCATAAATCAAAAAATAAAAAATATAAATTGTACCTCATGAAATTTAAAAGTATTTGCACTTAGAAAAGCTCATTCAGAAAATGAAAAGAAATAAAAAGTCAAACTACATCCTGGAGGAAAAATTCATATTCTCTCTCTCCTTCTTCCACGCTTCTCTCCTCTTCCCTTTTACCCCAATCCTCCTCGTGCAAAGAATCCCTCCCCCACATGTAACATATCTAACAAAGGACTTGTATTTTAACAAAGGACTATATTTTTTTAATTTCTAAAATCAATAATATAAAGACAAACACCCTAAGTCATTAAAAAATTGAAAAATATTTGAAACTTCACAAAGATATTTGAATGGTTAATAAGCATATTAATTTAAATTAAAACAGCAATGACTGGCATATTTCTCTTAGTATACTGTTTCCAGGGGATTCATGGTAATGGAAAAAAATGCAATAAAATAATTAATAAAATAAAATAGCAATGAGACACTACTGCATAACACTAGAATGGTTAAAATTTAAAAGCTAGAAAACACAAATGTGGGCAAAGATATGAAACATCTAGAATTATCACACATTACAGGTATAGTGAAAAATGATAAGGCCATTTTGAAAAATAGACAGTTGTATATAAAATTATTCATGCTTCTATCTTATGATCCATTAATTCTACTTCTGGATATTTATCCAAGGGAAATTAAAACAAATGTCCACATAAAGACCTGTTGGAAAATCACCTAGCAGCTGTATTGATAAAGGCCATAAAATGCAAACAACCTAAATGTTTATCAACAGAAGAATGGGCAAACTGTGGTATATTCTTGCAATAACATACCTACTCAGAAATGAAAAGGGAGTAACTCCGGATACACACAGCAACATGGGTGAATATCAAGAACCATACAGTGAATGAAAGAAGCAGGTACAGAAAAGTACATACTGTAAGATCAGAGAAAGCGAAGCTGTACAATGGTGAAAAAATCAGACCAGTAGTATAGCAGTCGCTTCTGAAGATGAATTACTAGAAGGAGGCACAAAGGAACTATTTGATAATAGTATTAGTGACGGTTCACCAGAGAAACAGGACCAATAGGATCTGTATCTCTCTCTGTCTGTCTCTCTCTTTCTCCATAGATAGATAGATAGATAGAGATATGTATTATATATATATATAATTTTCTCTTTACATGTATATATATGTATACAGGACCTTAGAATAGTCAATACAATCTTGAAAAAGAACAGCAAGACGTACACTATCCAGTTTCAAGACCCTTGGATTCAGAATGGAACTTACATCATCAGCTCTCCAGTCTATTTATCCGCCCAACTAGAGAAACAATCTATCTACTTATCATTTATTAAAAATAATTGGTTCATTTGATTATGAAGTCTAAGTCCCATGATCTGCTGTCTGCAAGCTAGAGACCTAAGAAAACCTCACAGTATAGTTCCAGTCTCAGTCCGAGGCCTAGGAACCGAAAGAACCAAAGGTGCACACTCAAGTCATAAGACAGGAGAAGACCTACATCCCAGCATCTTTGGTCAAGCAGAGAGAATGAATTCCCCCCTTTTCTGCCTTCTTCTTCTGTGCAGTCCCTCATGGATTAGGTGTTACCACGCACATTGGGATGGCCAATCTGGTGTCTGCTGATCCGCATTCTACTATCCAGAGACACCTTCATGGACAAAGTCAGAAATAATGTTCCACCAAAGACATTCAAGTACCCTGTGGCCCAGTCAGACTATCACATAAAATTCATTGTCACCACAGTTATCTGTAACAAACAACCGAGATGAAGTGGAGGTGGGCAAAGGCGGGGGGGAATGGGGGACACCTGTAGTAGTGTCAACAACAACAACAAAAGAAAGCACTGTGTACCCATTAAAATATGGCATGATTGCAGAAATAATGTGCATTTGAAAACAAAAAAAATGAGCAGAGAGATTTAGCTTCATCAAAGAGAATATTCAAATAGAAATAATACATGAAAAGGTTTTAAACATCATTAATCACTAGGGAAATTGTGAAAGCCACTA
Organism: Anoura caudifer; assembly: GCA_004027475.1. Classification (NCBI taxonomy): domain Eukaryota; kingdom Metazoa; phylum Chordata; class Mammalia; order Chiroptera; family Phyllostomidae; genus Anoura; species Anoura caudifer. Next base: position 77,545 of record PVKU01006071.1, read on the forward strand.
TATTATACCACAATACAGCTATTATAGTGGTTAAAATAAAACCCTGGAAATACCAAGTGCTGATGAATATGGGGGGGGGCAATTGGATCTCTTCTACATTGCTACTGAGAGTGGTATAAACACTGGGAAAAAATTGCCAATGTCTTATTAGGGTAAATATACACTTAAGTTATGACTCAAGAATTCTGCTCTTGAGCGGTTTCCTTAGAAAAATGAACCTATATATAGATGTTCACAGCAGTTTTATCTGTAACAGCCAAACACTGGAAAAAACCCAAATCTTATTCAGTGAGCGAAAGTATAACCAAATGGTGGTACATACAAGCAACAGATATTTGAGGTCTGTCTGGAAAATGTCCAACCACTGTTAATATAATGAAATAGTTTGCACCACATCAATGTCACCTGGCAGCCAAGGAGAGTGGACTGGAATCTGCATGTGTTGACAATGATGACTTCACTGTACTAGTCAGTGAGGGCAGTAGATGCCATTGAGTGAGCATGTGTACTGTGTGGCCATCGTATTCAAAATGACTGAGTAGAGCAACAAATCTGCATCAAATTTTGCATTAAGCTTGAACATTCCTCTGCAGAAACTATTTGGATGATTCAGAAGGCCATAGTTATGGGCAGCTGGTGATTGGCAGCCTCATCACAACAATGTGCCCACTCATGCATTACATCTCATACAGAGATTTTTGGTGAAACATCCAATCACCCAGGTGACTCAGCTCCCCTACGGCCCAGATTTGGTGCCCTATGACGTCTGGCTTTTTCCCAAACTAAAATCACCTTTGAAAGGGAAGAGATTTCAGACCATCAGTGAGATTCAGGAAAATATGATGGGGCAGCTGATGGCAATTCGGAGAACTGTGTGAGATCCCAAGATGCCTACTTTGAAAGGAACTGAGGTGTCATTGTCCTATGTACAGTGTTTCTTGTGTCTTGTGTCTTCTTCAGTAAATGTCTCTATTCTTAATGTTACATGCCTGGATAACTTCTGAAAAGATGTTGTACAATAGAAATTAATAAAAAGCAACCAAGAACAAAGTCTTGATACATACAAAAACTGATGGATCTAAAGAGCATTATGCTGAGTAAAAATAAAAAATCTGACAGGTTACATAATAACATCCTCAAAAAACATATAACTATAGTGATGGAGAACATATTCGTGGTTACCATTGATTAGTTTGGGGAGAGGATATGACTACAGGGAGTTTCTTTGACAAAACGAAACAGTCCTGTACCTTCATCGCAGTGTAGTTATATAAATTTATGTATGCAATAACATGTCATAAATGTAGAGACAAACCAAAAAAGTTTTTACGCATGAAAATTGATGAAGTCTTAAAAAGATGTGTGGTTTAGTGATGGTATTGCACTTACATCAATTTCTTGGATTTAATTATCACACTTTGGTTATATTTCTATGGGGGCATGCTGGGTGGAGAGTATATAGGGAATTCTCAGTAGCAGTTTTTGACATTTCTATGGGAATTTTAACTTACTTAAAATAAAATTTTATATGATTGAAATTCATGTCTGAGATTTGTGCATTTCATCGCATGTAAATTATAGCTTTATAAAACATTTAAAGTGTTTTCCATGCCCTCAAATGTTATATAAAAGGCCTCTGCTTCATATAAGAACAGGGGTTTATGGAATGGTAAATGGAGGGGTATGCATACTTCAGCTTCCTGCAACCAAACATAAAAATTGTTTTAAATCATTCATATATCTAGAAATATTATAATTTTTGAATAATTATATGTAGAAATACTACAAGACAACTTATAAGTAAACTTTATAAACTTATAAGTAAATGTTTTATCTCTCTTTTTAAAAAATACCTGGATAATAATTAAATAATTATTTATTTTTATATGTGCTCTTTAGTATGTCTTAACTTCTAAAGATACAAAATTTTAAAATTAAATATTTAATAAAATGGACAGCTTTTTAAAAATATGAAGAAAGAGGAACTCCTTGTTTTTTATAAATAAGAGATTCTCTGGGTTTTTTAAAAGATTTTATTTATTTATTTATTTTTAGAGAGAGGGGAAGGGAAGGAGAGAGGGAGGGAGAGAAATACCAGTGTGTGGTTGCCTCTCACACTCCCGACTGGGGACCTGGCCCACAACCCAGGCATGTGCCCTGACTGGGAATCGAAGCAGCAACCCTTTGGTTCCCAGGGCAGTGCTCAATCCACTGAGCCACACCAGTCAGGGCAGAGATTCTCTATTTTTAACTAAGTTGCCTAGGTTGGAGGTGAATTATAATCCAGATGCTTAAAAGTCATGTTCCAAAATTTATACTCCTCATTTTATTGTGAGAATACAGAGAAAATGTGTCACAAACCTTGTAGATGGATGGGGCTACAAATGTAACCTGTTCAGAAAACAAAAACCAAAAATAATTTTGCAAAATTACTATTTAGTAAATATTTTATTGAATTACACATAGAAAATTATGATCTGACATTACTCAAAACTAATTATAACCACATAAAATGTTTAATAGTACAGTGTTTCAGAATTAAATACACATCTTATAGGATAAGTTTTAAAAGCATAAGCAGTTGTATTCAGTTTTTAAGTATATCTATTTTGCATGCCATAGAAGAAGAGATGTATTTTATTTATGCTTTTTTTTATTTCTAAACAGTAATGGGAGGAATGATGTTCAATTTGAAAACCAATGTTTTCAAAAACAGAATCTGAATATTAATGCATATGTGTCTGTGTCAGATGCACTAAGGAATTCTTGATAAAATTTCTAGGTTTGTACTTAAGCTTCTAGGTGGCACCATTTTGAAAACATGTATTCCTGCTAAATCTCACTTTTACATTTGTATCCCTGTTATCATCTGACTACATTAGTAACTGACATTGTTTTCTATCTCAAAAAAAGCACTCTTTTGTGTGTAAATGGCTTGGATGATGAAGAGATTTTGAAAGGCCTGTATTCACAGATATTTTCTTGACATGTAGATATTGTCTTAATTGGGGGGAATCGATTTCTACTTTCTGTTTGGGCATACTTAATTTATATCATCAAATTGAAGAAAATAAATCCTGGTTTCAAAACCTTGAGGCTTATAGTTAAAGCCTCTTTAGCCAACAGGCAAGTCCCCTATGTATTTAGCATCATTTTCCTTGTTTTGTAACTGGTCTCAGCAAAACTATGGTATTGCTTTGGTATTTCCCTATTATTCTTGACTCTTTCCTTTTTTAATCTTAGTATTGATGAAGCTATTCTAATGGGAATATTAGACACACACTCTATTGTACTAGTTGAAATAAAATTCAGAAAGAATGTGTAACACCTTTTATATTAATCACAAGTGTAAATTGGAAGCCAGTTGTTCCTTATTTCACTTTAAACCCTTTTCTACTGAAGTTTTTTGACAATGCAATTGTATCACTTAGCCAGGTACAAGAAAAAGTGACTGACATTATAGAATGGCTTCTATTCTGACTTCAGCAACAGCAAAATTGCTTATTTAACAATGAGAAGTTCAGGTATGTAAGGCAAGAAGTGAGAAGGGATGTAAAGGAGAAAGACAAACATCTAAATTTGAAAGAGGATGATCTTTAGATGTTATAGTTTCATGAGTTTTTCTAGCTCATCACATAGGGACAGCTTTTTAACCACAGTGATGATTTTATGGCTTTATTTGGCTTTACTTAATTTTTTTCGCATATCAAACATTAAAAAAATGCTTTCTTACAGGATTTCAAACATCCTGTGGTTTGGGTTAAATCCCGGCTACTTTGAAGCTGCTTTGCTTTCCATACTGCATTTCCCCCAACTTCATGGCTGAATCCTGATAAATCTTTACCTAATGATATTAGACTTTATATAAAACAATATTTTATAGGCAAGAAGCTATTCTTTCACTTTTAGGTTCAGTCAAAAATAGCAATAAATGTTCCCATGGTAATTTGAGATTAAATAGATTATCTAATTCTTAGATCTTTACTAGATTTTGAAATTTCTATATATTTACCATCACCTCCAAATTAGACTTAATGTGTAGCATTTTCATATTAATAATTGTAATAAGAAGGTAGAGGTCTTTTCTGACTTTACAGTATACTAACATGAGATGAAAGACATTTCAGGGAATTTTACTGAGAAAACTAATACTTATAAGTGTGAAATATAAATATTGCAGAAAATAATCCAATATGACATTTCTAACATTCAGTTAAGAATTAAATAATATTCTTGGTAAATAAGTGATGTTAAACTGTGTAAAGTTTCATCAGTTGCCTTTAAGATTGATTTTCATCAAAATTACTGTACTAAAATGTTTTCTTTTGTTGTACAGACTCAAATAACAAACCTCAATTTTAAGATCGGCTCTTATTTGTGAAAAATGCTTTGACATAGTGCATCATGCTGCCGAGGCGGCAGGACAGGGCTGTGGTGTCGTTTTGAGGGAGGTTGTTTGACAGAGCCTGTTTGTTTATTTGGGGTAATGTGAGCTGCATTCAGAAAATGCCATATTCTGTTTCATGATTGTATACATTCTCTCCCATTGCTCCCAGGCAAGACTTGTAAGCAGAGAAGACACGGATTTAGACCTTTTTTCCATGACCAGTGGAAATGCTTTGTCTGTGAAGAGAGAGAAAAAAAGTCAGGCACACAGACACTCAGCGGAATCTTCAAGTAAGTTGTGGTTTCCTTCAGAATTAATTTAGAAATCACAAATGAATTGATGGAACCTAATGCCAACAAGAATTCTTTTACATATAGGGGGTAGAATGCCAGTAACCAGAACTGCCCAAAAATGTGTATTTGAATATTTTCTTTCCTTAAATGTCTTCTTTTGATATAAATGAAATTAAATTATATCTAAAATTAACAGCACAGCTATTTTAATTACATTCTGTGACTCAGTGGTCTACTCTCCCACCCCCTGATGGATCATATTGAATTCTTTGATCATTTACTTCTAAAAGAAATTTTTAGGCTAATTGTAAAAAGTTGGATTTATATATCAAAGTAGCGTATTTTGAACTTCTGTCATTGATTTAATAGATGTTTAGATAAAGTTAATTTTTAAAGGAATCTTTTAAAAAATAACAGATTTCAGATAATGTACCATCAAAACCATGCTTTACAAAACTATTTCCATTAAACGGATGATGGTTTATATTTATTAATGATGGCTTTTTTCATTTGTAAATCTGTCACACACATCTATTACCTTTATCATGGTTTCAATGAGAATTGCACTGCAGTTAACTCTGAAAAATGTGAACACTTTAAAAATATCTATATCTTATGGTATTTTGGGGTAATTTAGCCTAATTTTTCAAGCTCTTCGCTTAGGGTATAAACCCTAAAGATTTCACAATGTTTATTAACATATTATGGTATATTAGCATAAAAGATGTTTTATTTGATATATTTGTTAATTTCCCCAAAGTATACTGAATCTCAGGTATCAGTACTTTAAGTTACACTTCATTATAAGTATTGTTATTCTTGAAAAAGATGTATTCCTATTGATATTATAGTTAGGTATGTACAAAGTCAATATTTGATTAAATGTAAAAAAGTCAGTGATCCAGATGGTATTCTTCAGATAAGGGAGAACTTCAAAATGATTCCTTGATTTTCATTCTTCATACAAGTACTTCATAAGTAGATTTCAGTCACTTAAATGAGTTGACGCATGTAAATTCATTTTGACAAATGTTAATTTGCTTTTGAGATAATTTTAATATGTCTAATTAAAAGATATCAGGCTTTACGTTCTTAGAGTGCTTGAATTTTCTTACCTGACTACAGAATTTAGACACTAAAAGGTTGCTCTAGTCAATATGGCTAAAAAATATTTTAGGTTTATTAACCTGATATGGATTTTTTACGTTATTAGTAAAGTGTATTACATCAATTGTAAATATATATTACATTTCAGAAGGAGTCCATCTGTGCCGCACATAGTGATGAATAATACATATCTGTTTTAAGCACTGAATATTGCAGACTCACATGATATCACTTTGGGGGCAGCAGAAGTAAAAAGAAACAGACCAAATAAAACAAAAACAAAAAAAAAATTGCCTATGGCTTTACAGAATATCAAAGTTTCTGTTAATAATGTATCATCTGAATGTTAAAACATAAAAAGCTCAATAAATCAGCAACTATCCTGAAATGCACATGCTTAATCTTTCACTTATGTGACATGGAATTATATATTGTAGAGTATACAAGATCATTATATATATAGTGCATTTTTAACACATTTTCTAAAAAAATAATTGAAATAAGGCTACTCACACTGTAATTCCAATTAGTTGTCAATAAGTAACATTACAAACACTATTAATCTCTAAGTCAATTTACTAAGTGACAATTTAAACAAACTGCTTTAGAGAGATAGTTTCTAGTAGATAACAGAATGTTACTTACCTAGTTTTATAGTTACTAGTTAATTATAACATCAGCATAATATAATGGTAAAGAGTATAGGCTCTGATGTTACTTTGCCTGGATTTGAATCATGACTTAATTTCCTTATCCTTAAAATGGGAATGATAATGGAAGTACCTACTTTGTAAAATTGTCTTTAGGATTAAAGGTAGAGAGTTTAGAACAATACCTAGCACATAATAACTGCTTAATAAAGATGTTCTTTATAATTGCACCTGCACATAGCTGTAGGAGAACAATCAACTGAGGTAAGATACTGAAGTCTCCAGGTTCTAGGCACAGTTTATAAGAAACCTACTCGCAATAGTTGCTTGACTAAAAATTTGATGTAGTCTATTTTTTATGGAAATCTTTTAACCTCAAAGCCATTGGGTCCCGGGCCTCCATGGCCCTGGGCCAACCACTTACAGCTTTGCTATTTTGACAGCTCTTCCCCTGCTTCCTGGGCCTTCCATGTCTCTTGCTCAAAAACTTTTCACCTTATTAAAGCTAAAGTATTTCTTTTAGCTTAGCAAGCCAATTCTAGAGAGTAGTTTATAGGCTGCAACTATAAAACTCTTTAAGCCTTTGAACTTTTCTAGATATTTCACTTTTAGTGTTGCTATAATATTTGTAACAGGTATTCTTCAAAATCAGATAAGCTCAGGTTTAAAACTCCAGTACCACTATTAAATGTAAGTTGTGTAACTTTGGGTAAATTATTTAACCTCTAAGAATGAGTTTATTGTCTGAAAAATGGGAAAAAATAATGTCTATCCTATGAAGTTTTAGTGAAGAAGAAATTCTTAAGAAGTAAAAATGTAGACAAAGCATGCGATGTGTGGCCCAGCATATAGTAAGAGCTTTAAAAATAGTACTTGTTGTTTATATTGTCTGTTAATGCTGCTTGTTTTGTGTTACCATTGCACAGTTTTAAACAACTATGAGATAGAATTGTCTCCCTTGTCTTTGTGTCAAATAACACCAGAACCAGTATACTTTCAACATGCCAGCCACCTCAAGCAACACATATTGTCTTTTTTGCGAATTTCCTAAGATTTCCGCCTTTTTCCTTTTATGTCTTACTGCTCTCCTACAAGAAACCAAGTCAGTCTTTTTGTGCCTAGCTTTCTAATATATTTTATGCTTTACAGAGAGATAAAAGGGCTACATTCTTATTTTTAAATACCATTTATAAAATGAATATACCAAGAGATTTCCTCATTTAGAAAAAAATATTTGGTTTCCTTCAATGGTTTTGTTTTTTCAATTAATTTTCTCATTTAATACTTAAAATGACTGTTACATTACAATAATAGTAACTGTATTGCTATAGCAATCTATAGCTTTACAAATTTCTTTTAATTATCTTTTCTTTTTATAATGATTATTTTGCTTTGATAGCTAATGCAAATAAGACTCAAAGACTTTATTTAATTTATTTTGGCACAAAAAGTTTAACAAGGTAAAGCAGCAACTTGAACCTCTATTTTCTTATTCCAAACCCAGTGTTATATTGCTTTTATTTTTCTGTGGACCAAAATATATAACTTAGTTGGTAAGAGTAGAACATAAGTAATGTAGTCCTTTCCTGCCTTCCTCTTTCTTTCTTTTGTCTTTTTCCTTCTTTCTTTCAAGAGCCATTCATTAAAAAATCACTGCTCATTATATACCTAGTTTAGGCTCCTGTTTGCCTCCTAATCATCTCTGCACTTTCCAGGACATACACTATTTTGAAAGTTAGCCCGAGATTGAGAATCCACAATCCCTCTATAATAGAGCATAATTAGCCCAAAGTCAACTTCTTCTCTGAAGATAGCTAACAAAGATTTCTGAAAACACCTTACTGTTTTAGAAAACTTATCAACAGAAGGTATTCTGAGTCAGTTCTTACATTATGCAATGCCTCCAATATATTTACAAAGTAACTTTATAGAATTTATGAAAAAAGATTATGAAAAGCATAAAGTGAAATAGTTAACTAGATATCAATGTTAAATAATATATGCAGATTTAGAAACTAAGGATGTAATTAAAGCAAAAGTAGATTCTAAAAATAACCATTAATGTTTATTCCAAATTTAAAAGCACATTCTGCCCTGGCTGTACCACTGATGGCTTAGTGGATTGAGCACTGGCCTGTGAACCAGAGGGTTGCTGGTTTGATTCCCAGTCAGGGCACATGCCTGGGTTCCAGGCCAGGTCCCCAGTGGGGATCATGCAAGAGGCAACTACACATTTATGTTTCTCTCCCTTTCTCTCCTTCCTTTCCCCCTCACTAAAAATAAATAAATAAAACTGTGGGAAAAAACACATTCATTAACATAATTTTAAATTTGCAAATCAAGAATTATTAGCATATTATTTATTCATGTATGTCCACATGTATATATGCACACATGTACAGATATATAATTTGTCATAGCTACAGTATATATATATGTAAAATACTCATTTATAATCCTCCACTGAGTAAACTTGATACTTAAAAATTATTGCATATATTTCTGGGCCATCATAACAGCAAGCAATTATATGCCTATAACGTACAGAGCACTATCCAAGCCATTAAAGTACAAAACTTGAGAGGCATGCCCAACTTTAATACTTCCTATAAAAGGAAATTCAAATTAAAACAAAATATCATTTCATACCCATTAAAATGACCAAAATCTAGAATACTAACAATACCAAATGCTGGCAAGGATGTGGAGCAATAGGAACTCTCATTTATTGCTGGTGGAAATGCAAAATGTTACAGCTACTTTAGAAGAGAGTTTGGTGGTTTCATACAAACTAAACATAGTCTTACCCTATGGTCTAGTAATCATGCTCTTTGGTATTTACCCAAAGGAGCTGAAAGCACATCCCACACAAAAACTTGCACATGAATATTATAGCAGATTTATTCATAACTGCCAAAATTTGGAAGTAACCAAGACATACTTTAGTAGGTGAATGGCTAAACAATCTATAGTACATCCAGATAATGGAACATTATTTAGTGCTAAAAAGAAATGAGCTACTGAGTCATGAAAGATGGAGGAAACTTAAATGAGTATTACTAGGTGAAATAAGCCAGTGTAAACAGGCTACTAGTGGGATTCCAACTATGTGACATTCTTAAAAAGCAAAACTATGGAAACGGTAATCATATCAGTGGTTGTCAGACGGTAGGGAAAAGGGACATGAATAGAGGCAAGCACAGAGGCTTTTTAGCAGGGACAGTAGGGGAAAGAAGGGGAAGGGTTGTCAACGAACATGTTTAAAGGACCCATGGACAAAGCCAAAAGGGAGTAGGACTGAGAGTGGAAGGGGAGGGGAGGGAAGAGTGGTGGGAGGAAAATGGAGATAACTGTACTTGAACAACAAAGCACTGTTGATCAGGATGCTCACAGAATTGGTTGATTTTGGCCGCAAATTAGAGGAACAAATGGAGGCTACAATAAGCAAAATGAAGAAAAATCCACAGGGAACCAATAGTGATGGGAGGAAAACTGGGACTCAAATCAATGGAGTGGACCAAACGGAAGAAACAAACATCTAATCAGGAAAAAATGAAGAAACAAGAATTCAAAAAAATGAGAAGAGACTTAGGAACCTCCAAGACAACTTTAAACATCCCAACATCTGAATTATAGGGGTACCAGAAGGGGAAAAGGAAGAGTAACAAGTGGAAAACATATTTGAACAAATAATGAAGGAGAACTTCCCCATTCTGGCAAAGGAAATAGACTTCCAGGAAGTCCAAGAAGCTCAGAGAGTCCCAAAGAAGTTGGACCCAAGGAGGAACACACCAAGGCACATTATCATTACATTAACCAAGATTAAAATGAAGGAGAAAATTCTAGAAGCAGCAAGGGATAAGGGGACAGTCACCTACAAAGGAGTTCCCATCAGACTGTCAGCTGATTTCTCAAAAGAGACCTTACTGTCAAGAAGGGGCTGGAAAGAAGTATTCCAAGTCATGAAAGGCAAGGACCTTCATCCAAGATTGCTCTGTCCAAAAAAGCTTTCATTTAGAATGAAAGGGCAGATAAAATGCTTCTCAGATAAGGTCTAGTTAAAGGAGTTCATCATCACCAAGCCCTTATTATATGAAATGTTAAAGGTATTTATCTAAGGAAAAGAAGATAAAAAATATGAACTGTAAAATAACAACAAACTCACAGTTATTAACAGCCACACCTAAAACAAAGACAAACTAAGCAAACAGCTAGAACAGGAACAGGAACACAGAAATGGAGATCACATGGAGGGTTATCAGCAGGGGAGTAGGAGGGGGAAAGAGGGTGAAAAGGTACAGAAAATAAGTAGCATAAATGGTAGGTAGGAAATAGGGGGAGGCTAAGAATAGGATAGAAAATGGAGAAGCCAAAGAACTTACATGTATGACCCATGGACATGAACTAAAGGAGGAGGATTTGGTGGGAGGCCGTGTGCAAGGCAGAGGGGAATAAAGGGGGGGAATAGGACAACTGTAATAGCATAATCAATAAAATATATTATTTAAACAAAAAAGAAAGCCACCGTGGCTGTTACAGCTCAGTGGATTGAGCACCAGACTACAAAGCAAAGGGTCGCTGGTTTGATCCCCAGTCAGGGCACATGCCTGGGTTGCAGGCCAGTTCCCCAGTAGAGGGTGCGCAAGAGGCAACCACACATTGATGTTTCTCTCCTTCTCTTTCTCCTTACCTTCCCATCTCTCTGAAAATAAATTAATAAAATATTTTTTAAAGAAAGCCAATTGAAGCTAAAAAATTACTCTTGATGAATACATGTCATTCATTATATGTTTTTCCAAACCCGCAGAATGTACGAAACCAAGAGTGCACTGTAATGTGAACTATGGACTGTGGGTGATTATGTTGTGTCAGTTTAGGTTCATCAGTTTTAACAAACATACCTCTCCGGTGGAAGGTGTTGATAATGAGGGAGACTGTGCATGCGTAGGGGAAGGGGGTGTGGGGGGAATCTCTACTCTCCCCTCAGGTTTGCTAAAAAACCTGAAACTGCTCAAAAAAGAAAATAAATTCTTAATAAAAATGGGGATTGGTGGAAGAAAAGAAAAAAAAAACAAAAGAAAAGCTCAGAAGTGTGTTTCTTGCCACCCATTTCCTGAGATTTACTTTGGAATAGGAGGATTTAGATTTTAAATAGATGAATATAAGTTGCTAAGAGTTAAGGAGGCAGAAAACTGTGGCATTGAGACTGAAGTCTGGGTATTCTGGTTCCTCATGTAAAGGTATCCATTGCTTCCCATTCAACTCTTCTGCACCATATGTGTTTTGTTTTAATCTATCTCAAGATAAAGATGGAGCAAAAAGACACTTTATAAGTTTTATTGCCTTAAATAAAAGTACTGAAATGAACTATGTGTGCTTAGTGCATAGGAGGTACATATATTAAGAGAATAAATGAGTATATCAGCCATTGTTACTTTTCTCCTACGTCATATGTTCATATCATCTTATTTTCCCGTGGATATTGTCTTCTCCACAATAAGGGAAAGTATCACCATTAACATGCCGTGGCCTTCTCTCCAAACTCTGTGTATGAGACTTGGGCTAACAAATGGCTACAGACATTAAAGAAAATTTGTAATATATTATAAACAACACTATTGTAAAATTCAAATGCTTAACAGACATCTTTTTATATTCTTTGGCTACAATTAGATTTTTGTTTACTGTTTATTCTCTTTTTCCCTTCTAGTATGCATGTTTCAGGAGGGCAGGGAATTTAATGAAGTACCCTAGGTACATAGAACAACTACTTAGCGTATGGTAGACCCTTTGATGTACATTTGATAAACTAAGTAATGGATGAATGAACAAGTATGGCTGTCCTTTAGTTGAACAAGAGCTAGGAAAGGAGTATCTTACATTTTCAAGCTTGATAGTGGGGTAAGAGAAGGAGAGGTGTAGAAGATTGACTGTTTGGTAGACATTCAACGGTGTCTGCCAATGCTTCTAAGAGCACCTGACCTATCCGAAATCCTAGTATTGTTATTAAGGAGTACAATCTCTCCAAATGGTAAGGGTTTTCTTCCAGGTGACTCTTTCAATCAACCCAGTCATGGGATACAAGTTCCCATGGATTCAGCCTACATGAAGCCAATTCTGGCATTTGTTCATTCAGAAATATTTGTGGAGTGCTCCCTGAAGTCCCACTGCATTACACAGGGGAGAGAGTGCTAAGCAACATTAGCCTTTATGGAGTTTATAATCTACATAAATACATGCTGTGGCAATCTGGGTCCAATCAGAAGATAGCTATCATACAGCAATTTACACAGGAAAAGTTTAAATGTTATTCGTTTGACTAAAGGAGTAGCTTGAATATATAAAGAAACTCTATGGTACCCTAGTAGCTGAGCAAGAACACCCAAGAAAGGACAAACCTGGAAGAAATTCAGACTTCATAGGACAGCAGAGAAGTTCCCTGGTTTGGCCAGACCAAAGCTAGTTTATAGTTACCAGGCAAACAATAAGCAATTCTCTGCAATGCAGGATGCAGCTTGGGGAGCAGGTGATGAGCGGTCAGCAGCATAGGCACGACTTAGGAGTGGACCTAGTCAAAGCACAGGTATGAGTGACGCATGGACAAGGACAATGGTGTGGGGATTGACTGTAGGAGTGGGAGTAGACTGGGCAGATGAGGGCAAAGTGGGGAAAGTTGAGACAAATGTAATAGAACAATAAAACAATTTTTTTAAAAAAAAGAGTGGACCTTGATAGGGCAAGTGCGGCCGGCTTTGGTTCCCCCGTGGAGAGGGTAGCACATAAGTTACCACTAGGTCCAGGCTGTGTGACTGCAGAAGGACCATGTTCTGAAGCTGCAATGGAGTCCTCACACCCACAAGGCCAAGGCCAACCCCACCTGTGCCAGAAATTCTGAACACTCTTCTGGCAGCATCCCTTCAGCACCCTTTACTGAGAAGGCTTAGCATTTTTTTCACTTTAAAGTATTATGAAACAGGTAATTGCTGTGAGACAATAAGTTGAAAGCTGATGTATGTGCATGCACTAAATGTCTGTTCTCTGAACACCCTTTATATATGTGTATGAATTATAGGTATGTGTATGAAAAACATATTTATAACAATAAATTGGACTCCAGATTCTTGTCTTTGGAAGAGATTTGCAGCTGAGACCAAATTAAGGCCTAGTATTATTTTACTCATAGCTCTTACACTAGAAAATATGTTTGAGTGAGAAAAAATGCAAAAGAGATTCACAACTGAGAAAAATTGAAGAAAAGCATAAGAAGACCTCAAGTTATTAAGAAAATGTTATTCCATTATTCTTTTTCTTTTCTGTTTTATATGCTACTTCCAGCCTTTAAAATCATGTTATTGACTAGGGAAACAATTATCTGGGAATTAATTTAGAAAGTATAGTGAACCCTCAATAAATTGGAATTTTGAATACAGAAGTAAGAGATCATTAATATGGCAAACACATTTTAAACACTGAGAGACAGTGTTATATTGGTAAGAATATTGTGGTAAGAAGCTGGGGAATGAATTTCTAGTCCTGGTTTGGCTCCTCACCAGCTTGTTTGTGATCTTGGTTAAGTCACTTACAACTCCTTTATAAATTTAATAGGTAAAAGGCAGCCTGGTATAGTGGAAAGAAATTTAGAGTAGGCCACATTTAAATTTAAACCCCATCTCCGCCTGGCTGGTGTGGCTCAGTTGGTTGGCACGTCGTCCTGTAAACCAAAAGTTTGTGGGTTCCATTCCCCCATCGGGGCACATGCCTGGGTCTTTGGTTCAGGGCATCACGGGGACAACCGACTGATGTTCCCTCATGCCAGTGTTTCTCTCCCTCTTTGTCTTCCTCCCGCCCCCTCTTTCTAAAATCAATAAGCATATCCTTGGATGAGGATTAAAAAAGTTAAAATAAATTTAAACTTCCTTCCTCACAGTTACATTTTTGTTCATTTAGATGGGATATTTTAGATTTGGTTGGTCCATTTAGAAAATATTGTGGTGGAAATGAGGTCCATGTAAATATCTATTTTGTGTTCATATGAAAAAGGGGAGAAAAAGAAAAATAAACATAAAGGAGTTCCAAGAATTCTTACAGCTTTGAATATCCATATTCTGCAACTAGAACAATAAAATGCTGTACATGCCATTTTCCTGATCACAAAGCAACAGGAGCTATTGTTTCTGATGTGTTGTAGTATGAAAATCATGTTTGCAAGTGAAAATTTTCTCCATCCAAAATACTTCTAAGTGACCCTGATTTTGTACGTTGTTTAAATTGTCTCTAATTAACTAAGCTCAGTTAACTGAGATGAGGAGGGGAAACCTTTCCTTTAAATGTTTTCGGATGAAAGATCAGAGAATTCTACCATCTATGAGAAATGAGAACTATTTTATAAAATTAAATTGAATTTTACAAAGTTAGAAGTGATTTTGAAGATCAACATGCCTACTGAGATAATTTGGCTTAAGAATATTCTACTATAAACACTTAGTAGACATTTAAATGTCCCAATATGTGTTTTTTAAATAAAGCAATTTCCTATTGAGAACCTAGTTGACATTTTATAGGGTAGCATTTGGACATTACCTTTAGCTTACTTTAGCTCAGAAATTTTTAGCTGGTGTGCTGTAGGAATTTTTAAAACACGAAATGCCTGACTATCTTAGGCAGGGGCACTGACCTTTTCCCCTTAGATTGTTAAATTTAAACAATGACAACAGCCAACACAACAATAGCCGTGCTGTGACTTATGTAATTTACCTCCCTGTTTTCTCATCTTGCTGCTCTCTATGCCTCTGCCTCTCCACCACTAACCTGCACTTCCTTTGAAATTTCCCTTTCTCAAGGCCCCAAGGCCTCCAGCATTTTGACCATTATGACAGTTCTGCTACTTCTTGTAGATCCTTCATATTCCATAACGTACATTTATAAACCAATGATTTCATCACTGAATGGTTAGAAACATTTTACATTTAATTTAATGTTTTGTCACAGAGTGATCAAAGGTGAGCCCAAGTTATATTTAACCTGGTTCCTACTTGCATATTTTTTGAGTATAGGTTAAAACTATATATGAAAACAATAAATTGAATTTTGTTTCAATTGTATGCTACTAACTAGCCATATGGGTTTTACTTGTACTAGGCCTTTAGAAAATCTAGAAATTATATATTTCTGATATTTTTTCATCATATACTATCTTAAAGAAAAAACATGTAGTCGCTAGGATTTTGTGTCTATTTTTGCAAAATTTAAAGGAGACACTACTCAGGAATGTCATTTTATTAAAGTAAATGTTTATGTAATACAGCCAAAGTCACTCAAATATGAGAGTATTCTTTGGATAGCTTCAGAAATTGTGGTAACACCTAGTTTACAAAGACATTGCAGAGTAAGCAGATACTGGCATAAGCAAAGAATAAGAAAGTCTGAAGAAAAATTTTGATAAAATAATTCTTAAATTTAAAAAATTATGTTAGGGGTTATGAAATCCTAGCATATGTCATAGATGTAAGTAGATATAGATATTAATATAGATATAGAAATATATTTTCATGTGTTTACTTGCTTGCAGAAATTGAGGCTAGTATTGATACATTTTATTCATTTTTAGTTTCATCAACCTTTTTTCCAGTTAATGAGCAATTATTCCCATTCCGAAGCATGCAGAAACAAATGCATCTCACCTTTGCTACCTATTGATTTTCTTTATGGTAGTATTAATTAGAGGTATATGTTATTTGTTAATATTAAACAAGATGTTGTCTTGTTTACAATAAACCTGAGTCATGTAAAGTCAAACTTCAACTACATTATTATCACCTGTGGGAAAATAATTTAATTGCACTGCCTCAGTTTCCCCATTTTTAAACTGAGGGTAATATGTGTCTTGCAGACATGTAATGAGGATTTAAAAAATGGTGGATGTGAAGGGCTGAAGTCGGGGTTGGGACATAGTGGACTCTTAAATTCCTACTGCTTCTTCAGTGTGAATTTTCAGGAAAATTAAGAGTGAATTGTCATTGACAGAGAATTGAAGAGGAAATGAATGATGAGAAAATATTGGCAATAGCACATAATATTCTTTTAAAAGATTTGAGAGTTAAAAAATAATGTGTTAAAAATGTGGATGCTAAACTTTTTTTATTTACAAAAATTTTTATTGTTCAATGACAGTTGTCTCACATTTCTCCCTGTTGCTCTCCCCTGCCTTCCCCCCACCCACTCCCACACTGCATGCTAAACTTCTACTAACTGGCATACATTTGATCAACTGGCATACATATGAATGAAAGTGTTTTGCCTGCAAAACCCTCTAATAAAATAACTCTGTGATACTACTATCTATACCAATTGCTGCAAAATGTTATTGTAGAAGTAAAAATTGACTATCAGATTTCCCAGTTAAAAGATTCAAATGTCAGTCCCACTCTAGATGTTACATACTTTTTCCCAGATAAAAATAAGGTATGGGTAAGATTTTGTAAATAACTTTGGCCAAGTTAAACATTTTTGCTTTATATGTTAAAAAAATGTGGCTCTGTTTTTTCTTTTTTCTTTATTTTTTATTTTTATTATATTTTATATATACTTTTTATTTTTCTAATTATTAAACTTATTGGGGTGATGTTAATTAATAAAATTATATAGGTTTCTGGTGTACAATTCTATAGTACATCACCTGCATATTGTATTGTGAGTTCACCACCCAAAGTCAAATCTCCCTCCATCACCATTTATCCAACTTACCCTCTTCCACCTTCTCCCATCCCCTCCTGGTAATCACCATACCTTTGTATCTATGAGCTTTTTATCTTCTCTTCCTTTTTTTTTGGTTAATCCCTTCACCTTTTTCACCCAGCTCCCCAAGTCCCCTCTCTTTTGACACCTGTCAGGTTGTTTTCTGTATCTATAAGTCTGTTTCTATTTTTGTTTTAGTTTGTTTATTTTGTTCATTAGATTCCACTTATGAATGAAATCATATGGTACTTGTCTTTCTGTAATTGGCTTATTTAATATAACATAATACTCTCCAGGCCCATCCATACTATTGTAAAAGGTAAGATTTCCTTCTTTTTATGGCCTAATATTATTTCATTGTGTAACTGTACCATGGCTTTTTTATCTGCTTATCTACTGATGGGCATTTGGGCTGTTTCCAGATTTTGGCTATTGTAAATAATGCTGCAATGAACATAAGGGTATATTCTTTCCTATCAGTATTTCAGGTTTCTTTGGATATATCCCCAGAAGTGGAATCACTGGGTCATAAGGAAGTTCCATTTTTATTTTTTGAAGAAGCTCCATACTGTTTTCCACAGTGGCCACACCAATCTGCATTCTCACCAATAGCACAGGAAGATTCCCTTTATTCTTCATTCTCATCAACACTTGTTTGTTGATTTATTGATGATAACCATTCTGACAGGTGTGAGATGATATCTTGTTGTGGTTTAATTTGCATTTCTCTGATGATTAGTGGACTTTGGGCATCTTTTCATATGTCTATAGGTCATCTGTATGTCCTCTGGAGAAGTGTCCATTCAGGTCCTTTGCACATTTTTAACTAGATTGGTTCTCTTTTTTTGGCGTTGAGTTGTATAAGCTCTTTTAAATTTTGCATGTTAACCTCTTAACAGATATATCATTGGAGAATACATTCTCTCATACAGTGTTGTGCAAAACCTTTTTAGTTTGATATAGACCCATTTAGTAACATGTCATGAAGAAGTTTGAGCTATATCTCATAGAATTACTTTTTTTTAATTTTTATGAACAAGAGTTGATCTTTAATAAGGTAAATTTTAAAACTTGAAAACTCTTTTCATTATTGTTTAAACCATTAACTGATTTTTTTTGGAGGTGGGAAGGTAAGGGCATTAAAAATGCAAGATTATTAGGTCTTTGTCCCACAGTTTGACAATTAATTAAATAAACATATTAACATTACACTTCAGCCCTCAAAATATTCCTGCAACCATAACTTGACAGTCAAAATTAATTGCTATAAGAGCAAAAGCATGGATGGTAGAATCACCTAATAGAAAAATACTAAAAGTCTGCTACTGACTAGGCACCCACTGTTGATCCGTGCCCTTACAGCTGATACTGCCAATTTGGAAGATCTGAAACAGTTTGATGAAACAATCAACAGTGACGCCTTACACAATTAAATGTAGCAGTTATTAGTAACCACAGAATAATGTTTACGGATCTGAAAGAATGGTTACTTTCACCAGCACTTGACATCATCTAGAGAAAGACAGATTTCAAATGTATCTGTGTGAGAGAAATAGTTGTATTTATGTCAGCTACATTTATTATTTATTAAAAAACACATTTTAACACTTTGAGGACATACTCCATGTATGCTCTATTGATAATAGATTAAAGCATCATGTTTCTAAATAAAATATTTTAGTTTCCAAGCCCCTTCTTCATGATTATTTTCTTTCTTATATAAACTGTTTGACTTTGGGGGGAGGGTATTGTTGCTTTCTAACCAATTTCTTATACTAGCTAACATGGTATGAAAATAAATAGGTATGGTCAAATGTGAAATGCATTTGTCAAATGAATGAAACTGAAGTGCAATAATATAATAACTCCTCAGGCTAGTCAGGTTTATTGTTGCCAAATGTCTCCCTGCTAAGAACTAATAAGCGTGAAAAGGGATAATGAAAGTTTCCATGAAAAGTTTTTGGGAAACCTATCCACAAGTTTTCACTATCTGGGAATGTGAAAATAAGTATTTTGGAGAAACCTCTCTACAAGTTTTTACTATCTGGGAATATGAAAATAAGCATTTTATATAAGTTCCATATGAGGACTGTAAAGATGGAATTAATGAGAATAGTATCAAATGGAAAGCAACTACAACATGATAGTTATTAATATTCTTTGGCACATGGAAGAAAATTGACAGGAAAGCTCTGTTGAAAGGCAGAATAGAACAATGCCTGCTGTGCAATAGGCAGTAAATAAATACATGTTGAATGAATATGTAAATAAAAGGAAGATGTTTTTATTGTTGTTCAAGTAAAGTTGTCTCCATTCTCACCCCCCACCCCACCTATCCCCCTTCCCACCCTTGAACCTACCACCTTTGGCTTTGTCCATGTGTCCTTTGTACATATAAAAGGAAGATTTTTAATTAAAGCTTTCAAAGACCCCAAGTGATCTTGAAAATCTAATTTTGGTTTTAAATATTTAAATTCCAAAGAATAACTGCACAGTGATAATAAACATTTGGGGATTTATCTAGAAAACATGTTTTTGCTAAAATTTACTCTGGCAAAATTGACATGGGAAAAATGGGGTAAGACAAGATTATTAGAAATTGAAAAGTATAATCCCAGCAGTGAAAAGTATAATTGCTGGGTCAAAAGGCAGTTCCATTTTTAGTTTTCCGAAGAAATTCCATACTGTTTTCCACAGTGTCTGCACCAGTCTGCCTTCCCACCAACAGTGCCCTAGGGTTCCTTTTTCTCTGCATCCTCTCTAACACTTGTCTGTTGATTTGTTTATGTTGGCCATTCTGACCAGTGAGAGGTGGTATCTCACTGTGGTTTTACCCTGAAACACCAATCCAAAAGAACCTATGCACCCCAATGCTCATAGCAGCACAATTTACAATAGCCAAGTGCTGGAAGCAACCTAAGTGCCCATCAGCAAATGACTGGATCAAAAAACTATGGTACATTTACACAATGGAATTCTATGCAGCAGAGAGAAAGAAGGAGCTCCTACCCTTTGTGACAGCATGGATGGAACTGGAGAGCATTATGCTAAGTAAAATAAGCCAGGCAGTGAGGGATAAATACCATATGATCTCACTTTTAACTGGAACATAGTCAACAAAAGAAAAAAGCAAACAAACTATAACCAGAGTCATTGAAATGAAAAACAATCTAACAATAGCCAGAGAGGAGGGGGAAGGAGGCAGTGGGGAGAAGGGCTTTCGGGAACTACTATAAAGGACACATGGACAAAACCGAGGGGGAGGGTGGAAGCAAGGGAGGGAGGTGGGTTTGGAGGGGGTAAGGGGGAGGGGTGTGGACAAAATACAGACAACTGTAATTGAACGGCAATAAAATAATTTAAATAAAAAATTGTGTTATATAAGAATCGGGTTGTTTCAAAGGACTATGCATATGAAGGGTGATAGCATAATTTATGCCATTATTCTTTCATTGTAAATACACATGGATACATAGTTGTAAATGTAATGAAATTAAACAGAGTTCTGAAGAAAAAAACTTTAAAAAATAATTGGAGAAGTTGGGAATAGACCTTCTCTGAGCTGACAAGATTAAAGGGATGTAGGACCTGACTTTTAGAACCAACTGTATTGAGTAGAAAATGGATGCCTAGGTAGCTTACAGAGTGTTAAATTTCATTCTTAACTTCTTATTGAGTTACAGCATTAATTTCCTAATCAGTTTACAAGTTTAAATACAGAGTTTCCCATTGTCTGTTGTTTTACCTTCCAATTTCAGTTACTATGGTCAACCATAGTCTGAAAATGTTAAATGAAAAATTTCAGAAATAATTCCTAAGTCTTAAATTGCACATCATTTTGGGTAGCATAATGAAGTCTCACTCTGTCTTGCTCTGTCCTGCCCAGGACATAAAGCATCTCTGTGACTCGCTTACCCACGCTGTGTCCACTGCCTCTCCATTCTGCACTTAGTGGCCATCTTGGTCACCCGTGATGGGATGACAGAGCTGATGTTCAAGTAATCCTTATTTGACTTAATAATGACCCCAAAGTGCTAGAATAGTGATGTTGGTGATTGGGATGTGCCGAAGAGAAGCTATAAAGTGCTTCCTTTAAGTGAAAATACATGTATGTACAGGGAAAACATAGTATATATGGGGTTCAGTCCTATCTCTGGTTTCAGGCATCCTGGTGGATAAGGAAGAGCTGTACTCTGTAACTATCTACTAGCTGGTGAGAAACCAAAGAACTGTAATAACCAGAGTTATATAAAATAGTTACCAATGAAAAGAGTTTTAGTTTACTTAAGGCCCATGTGGGAGAAAGCAAATTTAGTTATGAAAAAAAATCACAACATCTATTTAGATTTTACAACCGTAAACCAATCTATAAAAATGTTTCTTTGGAAAAAAAGAAAGCAGAGTTGAACCATAATAGTATGAGAACCACAGAATTTTTAGAATCAAGAGAGTATTTTTAGCACCACATTCTAGTCACCCTTGTCTTGTGTGAACACAGCCACAAAGTATCTTTAAGAAGAAATAAACATAGTAGTGTATTAGAAGTAATAAAAGTTGGGAAAACAGTGCATATTATAAGGAGGCCTCAAAGACCATAGATCAAATATGAATGGTAGCTATTATAAAAATCAAAGTACACAAAGTACAAAAGTAAAACTATGTCCAACATCTACCAAAGTAATATTTGCCACTATATATAACATGTATTAGCTTTCATCATTAGGAATTATTTTCCAAAATAAATGTACCTGGATAAAGCTAATTAATATGTCACACATGTTGATTTTTAAGGGAATCATATTTGCTGTCATTTTTGAGCAACAAAAACAAATACTGTGGATATTTTTGTGACTATCAAATGTATCAAACCTAATTTTTCTTACTTATATGTCTCTTAAATATTGGGTAAGAAAAATACTGTAAATACCATTGTCCAATTGGGATTTTGAGAGATATTTCATTAATCTTTTTATAATTTATATAAAAAACTTATTCACTGAAAAAACTTGAAAACAATTTTAAAACAAGATAAATCACCATGCTACAGTGAGGAAATCTGAATATGATAAAAACAACCTGTTTGTTATTTGTTTTCATCCTCAGCATTAAACTATATACCTGAAGTTCACTGTAAGTGATCATTATTACTTAAGGTTGGACATGGCAATGGCCATGAAAAGCAACTGTTACTTGAACACTATAATACCTACCTCAACCTCAAACGGGCCAAGCATAACTCAATTATAGCACTTAAATTGATATAAACGCTTTACTGCTAAAAATTTGTTCTGGTCACTTTCATTAAAATGTTGAATTTTTTTCTCCATGCTTTTCTCATGCTGTATCTGCTGTTAAGCAATACAATATGGGAAGGACTTTGAAATGATTTCTGTATTCATACACATAGTGTTATGTGTATCAATGAAAATCCAATGACGTATTACTATACTTCATGAAATTTCTATTTTGACCTGTTTAACAAAGTTTTTATTGTACATACCAGGACAGTCATTCAAAGCACTTTAAATATTAAATTACTTATCAAAACACAGCACATAAAGACCTTGACATTTGTTAAAGAACCAAGGATTTAACAACAAAAATGAATTTAAAGGACCAGAACAAATCTTTAGCAGAACACAGATTATGTTGCAAAAAGTGACTTATTGGAAGATAAAGCATATTTATCAAGACACACTTTCAGCATATATGTAAGAGACAATTTGTTGATTGGTATGCGTACCTACAAATATGTAGCAGACTGTTGTTAAAGAAACATAAAATCTATAACAATATCGCAGGGAAGAGAAAAAAACTATCACAGTTCCTTTAGCCATAATATTTTTTATTTCAGGAACACATCAGTAGGTCTAGCTCTAATGTAAATTTTTTGAGGCAAGATTCTCTCACTATTGTATTTTCATGTGGGTAAGTAATTTTAGAATGATTATACATTGACTGTATTAAATTGCTTCTTTTTTCATTTCTAGAGTAATCATGGTACAAAGTAATAGCTTTGCAATGAATGCCAATATGTGGTTCTTTTATAGATGTGTTGGTTTGCTCCTCAATTTATTTTCTATATATCTGGTTGTTCAAGAATTTATATGATAAAAAAAGAATCTCACTAAATGCAATGAGAGAATAAGCTACAATGATTACTGCTCAAATTGTTTATCTACACACAGCCAAACAATAAAATAAAAGCTTTTAATCACATCTGTAATATTGTTTTTAAACAATATATTCACATATGTTTTTATGCAATTTTAAACACTAGTTTTCTGCAGCAGTTTAATTCCACTAAAAATATCCTTCAAAATTACTATAAAGCTGTTTTGCAATATCACAATATGATTTTTAAACAATAACTATTTGCCAAAGGAATTACACTAAACAATTAAAAACTCAGAAACTGCCTTTTAAATATAGGGTTACATTGTGGATAAGTACACAAAGACTTGCAGATTCATTAACAGCTTCAAAATAAAGACAACTGAACAGTGTTAGAATAAAACCTTGTGTCATACTGTAAATATGTAGTCAATAAAAACCCCTTTAGGATGTAGAAACACTGTTAAGAATTAGGACTTTGTCTAAAACAAAAACTGTTTTAATGTAATTTAGTTTATTTCTTTTTGAAATAATTATTTTAGGAGCATATGAAGTCATTTATAAATATTCCAATACTTTGTCCAGAAAGTGCCACCCTTCTCACATGTTATTGCCATCTATGATAAAAGCTTGTATTAAGAATAAAGACATTAAATAATACATTTTTATAATAAGATTCTTTCATCAAAAATATGAATCAATAATATAGTTATTGAATTATATTTGTAAATACATACTTATTTCTATGCATTCCCTTGAAAAATGCTTGCATCAAACTTGATTTTGCTTTCTCTATCAGAACAAAACATTTGTTTTAACCATTTGTGAAAATTCACTTATTCTTTTTTAATGTCTATTTTTCTTAAACGAATATATCAGAATTCTAAATTTATCCCAATAGCTCTTCACTTCCCAGACCTCCCAGCTGCCCTATACCTCAGCCCCAGCATTCTCCCTAACTAATGTGTACTTGAAAATATGTATTACTTGCTATCCAGGATATAGGTTATTCATCAAAGAATTTTTACTTCTGGGGCAAGATTAGGATTTACTGTTACTATTTTGTTTTGTTTTTAAGACCAAAGTACACATTCATTTTGTTATTTGGAAAGAATACATTTCCAATATGTAAGTAGTAAACAGAAAGTGGATAAGCTTTTAGCACGATTTCTTACATTTTGTAGGCTGCTATTTTATCATTAGGAAATTCTTGCTTTTTTGTACAAGCAATATTTCTGTTGCTTGAAAGAGTTCTTACAGTTTTACAAAGGACTACTAACTGACTTACAGGGAGTAGCTTAATGCAAGCTAAATCTGGCTGGCCCATGAAAGCTAACTCCACTTGGCATCTCCTTCTAGTTCCTCTCTTTGCTGAGAATGCCGTCAGCAATGCCAGCTGTGAACGTCTCTAAACTCCTGAGCTATGCTCTGTCTCTAACTCCTTAACAGACTTGTGCCATAGGCATTAGCTCTCTATGCCTAGCACACCCTTTTCTAAAACAGTATCTTTTAATTTTTTCTTGCCTTTCAGTAACGTTCTCTTTGTAGACTAAAAGTAAAATATTCTCCCTTTATAGAGGCTCATTAACTACTTTGTATTTGTTTTCCTAATCATAATTTTAAAATTAGAAAGCAATACTCTGATCTTAGAGAGCTTTTAAATAAAATTGGCCTTTTAGGCCCTGGCTGGTGTGGCTCAGTGGATTGAGCGCTGGTCTGTGAACCAAAGGGCAGCTGGTTCAATTCCCAATCAGGGCACATGCCTAGGTTGCAGGCCAGGTCCCCAGGAGGGGGTGCTCAAGAGGCAACCATACATTATTGTTTCTCTCTCCTCTCCCTCCCTTCCCCCTCTCTAAAAATAAATAAATAAAAATTTTAAAAAAATAAAATAAAATTGGTCTTTTAAAAGCAACACACCATCGTATCGCACCAAATTTGAAATTACATCCAATTTCCACAAAAAGTCTGTTTCCTAACCTATTTGGATATATGTTTTTAACTGTTTAAAATTTTAGTTAGAAAATCATTACTTTAAAAGGGAATTATATATTTTTCCCTCTAAATTTATTTAAAGCACAAAAGCATCACGATGGAGAGTCAGTCACATGTTTTGAACCTTTGCCTGCAGCTACCGCTGAGTGGGGCTCAGGGACGCTTCACTCTGCTGCTGCTCAGTCTTTCCCCCACAGACATGGCCCTGTGTGCTTGCTTACTCCTCAGGAGATTTAAAGTTTAAAACAGAGGATCATAGTTCTCTAATAGTATTCTTGATACAGTGTCTTAGGGTCTGGCTGAGAAAAACATTCCTAATCCATTATCCCATTCTTTCAACTACTATTGGTTTTTATCCTCTAACAATCTGTGTTACTTTTCCCTGGAAAAATTATAATTTGTTGAATATAAGTAATAATTTAGTCCATTTTATAGCACCTGTTTACAAAGCACTCTCACAGATCTTACCACCATTACAATGTAATC
This sequence comes from Anoura caudifer, assembly GCA_004027475.1. NCBI lineage: Eukaryota > Metazoa > Chordata > Mammalia > Chiroptera > Phyllostomidae > Anoura > Anoura caudifer. The sequence continues at coordinate 103,308 of PVKU01006071.1, forward strand.
AGAAAAGCAGTTTTCACAATAACCTTGCAATGCACAGATGTTTTTCGCTCATTTATAGAACAATCGCTGGGAAAGGGTACAACCTGTCCAGAATTACAAAGCTGTGTTACATGCAGCCAGACTAGAACCCATGAATATTTTTAGATTCTAGATCTAATATGTTTTGCATTTTACCAATAGTTCTTTATCCTGAAGAAGCTTTTAATTCAATCAGACTATTTCTAACAGTAATCTTAACACAGTCAACATTAAGCAATTACAAAAATTTTCAACTATGAAAATATAAACAAATTTAAATATCTAAATACTAAGAAGATATATTATCTCATAGTCTTGAAATACTGGGGATATTTGAATTGTACATACACGAAAACTGTTATTGCTAGTTAACTTTTTTTGGTCAGTTCCTTTTGTATAAGCTAAATATAATTTATACAAAACTTTGATTATACTATTTTCCAAACAAAAACAGAAAATCAATATACTTTTTTAGAAGTCAAAGATTATATAGTTCTGCAATGCATGTTATTGACAACTATATTGCTTTAACATATGTTATTTGATCAAGTAGTGAAAGTATACATTTAATATCACTATCTAGATTTTTCAATTAAAGGAATACTTGCGCCAATGATAACAAATACAGGACCTTCTAAGAAAGAACGCATATCATTCCGCGACAATCCTGCACAGCTCAGTGGTGGATGGGGAAGTGGCAAAAAGAAGGCAAAAACCTCAAACTAATTCTTCAAGCTTCAGCAAATGGCACTTGATTTCTTTCAAGAGGTCTGTGGAATCTGGTCATGTTACCAATTGAATAAAAGGCTTTAGAATGCTGTATTCCATTTGTGTTATTACACAGATTTCTTAATTTTGCTTTATGGTGGAGTTATCTAATTTCCCTTCTGTAAAATACGGGTTTGCTCTTGTTCCTATGTTCATGTAAAATGGCCTTCAGAAATTAATTTTTGAACAATTGCAATGGAATTCAATTTCTTTACAATTTTATGATATGTATATTAGTTTCTGTTATGAATAACAAATTGCAATACTATATACATAATAGAATGTAACTATATTTTATTGACTTTATAGTATTAATAAATAATTAATATATTAATAAATTCTACTTCACCAAATTATTACCATTAACTGTTTCAAAGATAAATTGATATATAAAGTAATTTAGAGTACACAATGAAAATAGCCTTCACTTTTTGTCTTACTTTGTCATCTTAAATAGATTAGAGTTAAGAAAATATATATTCTATTTAAATTAAAATGAAATACAAATTTTAGTATTTATCAATTTAATAAATCATTTTATGTATAATTTTTGTTCAGATGTATGTCACTCTTACTTATAAAAGATACTAATTTTTGTTCATTAGCATTATTCTATTGACTCAAAAATATTCTATCATTTTAAATTTTGTTAAGGTGCCTTAAAATTACCATTTAAAAATCAAAGCTCAACTTTATCATGTCATAATATTAATATATTGCCTAAAATGACAGACCAGTCTTATTAAACTCATACTATTGTATAATTATTATTCTGAGATATCGTAGGAAGCATAATGCTGCATTTACCTTTAATGCCCCTTAGAATCTTTTATTCTCCTGAATCTGAAGCTTTTTTCACAAAGCTAAGTTATTCAGGGACTCCTCAGTGTGTTGCTGTGTAATAGAATCCGGTGTACTTAAGTTTTTTTCCCCTTTTTTTCTACTTTTTAATGAGATATTTCATCTAAAAGTGGCTAAGCAGATTTAGAGACACATTTATTTAGTGTGCTCCCCATCTCCTTTTGGAGCACTATTGCCTTTTAAACCTGTAAATTCCTTTTAACTTGATTTAGACAGAAATATTAATGAACTTTGAGCTGTCAGTCAATGGAGAAAACTTAGGTTCAGATGTCGTGGGCTAGAAATTGAGCTTTGGAACATGAGCTCCATGTGTAGCTGCTTTATGAGCATGTTGTTATGCCATCCTTTTACTAACAAAACCCACAAACCAGCATGCTGTGATGATAGAAATTATTTTATCTCAGCTTATTGTGAGCGCTGCAGGAGAAAGCCACATTAAAGCTAATATTGATGGAGTTTCATGGTTTGTATACCCAAATCAATCAAGTGAAAAGGCAAGCATGAGAAGTGAGATGCTTATGATTAAACTGTTTTAGTGCCTAAAAATAATTTAATTTATAGTTTCCTTATTCTGTGATCTGTGGAATTGTTTATTATTAATTTTGAGGAAGATGATGAGTATTGATGTTCCTTAAATTTTAGATGATTTTGTATATATGTATTCTGTATATATTCTATATATATGGTATTAAATTGGAAATTCTTTGTAGTGTTGTTTATTGTGCCAGCCTTAAAATGATTATTTAAAAAGTCTCTCAGTGTTCAAACTTATTTTAATACTAGTATATCTGTGTTTGTGAAAATAGGAAAGACAAATTTTAAATTGAATACATTTTAAACTTTATTTTTAAATTTTGATAATTGAATAAAATCTGAAAGAAATCAAAACAAGATATAGTCTTTTTCTTTGGGTCAATGTTAGGGCAAAATGTGTCTCTAAGATTTGGGAAGATGAAAAATGTGAACCTAAATTGTCACTTACTTGACTAGATTATGGATTCACAGTGATGGATCTAGGCAATGCTACTATTCAGACATACTCATACAACCTAAAGTGACATTTCGTCCTCTCCTGCACCCTATGTCCTACTGCCACCCCCTTGCCAACTCAATCCTCACCTTTCTACCTATCCTCTTCCCTCAGTGCTGTCTCAGCAACCATCATCACTGACTTCTAATAAGATGGTAAAGTGAATCACTGTTCATAAAAAGGCTGATAAAAGTATTAGGTAAGGTATTTGGGGATTCTAGAATATCCTGATTTGAGAGTTAACTGTGTTGATTTATGGAGATATCACCTTCTCAACATTCAGTCTGCTGACATGATCTTTGTGCATGTGGTTTATTATGAGAACACCCCAAACCCTTATTTCATATTGTGCTCATAAATTAGTTGAAAGCACAGCACATAGGTATTTTTTTTAAGTAGCAGAATAATATAACAACAGCCAAACCATTGTTCTAGACACTGCTCTGCCTTCGAGGCAAAACAGAGAATGTATACTTTCAAGGCAAAAGAGAGAGCTGGGATTCTTAGGAACTAGTTTTCAGTTGTTATGGGGTTTTTTTTTTTGTTTGTTTTGAGGGTTTTTTTTTTGAAAAAAAGGAAAATGAACTTTAACTAGAAAAAATATGTTGGAAGGTACAGATAGGAATAAAATGTTTTGAAATTATAATTGCAAATGAACAATAAATAGCAGTGTTTTAAGAGATCTTGTCTAATTTTAATTCCTTACATCATCAGCATAATAAGCTTTGGTTCTTATATTCCTTGGTTATGTTGTTTAGTTATTGAGTTGGTCATTGCCATGATTTTTCTTATTTCATACTTCACTCATATTTCCGCTCATTTTTCTCAAAATCTGGGTTACATTGATATAAAGTTTAGACTAGTAAAATTAAACATATAGGATATGTTTTGATTATATTTAACTGATAGTACTCTATAATTAAAGTAACTATAATAAGTATCTTAATAAATATTTTTTTAAAAATATCATTTGTCATTCACTTAATCGATATTAAATAAGTGGATAAGGTCTCCTGTTATATTGTTTTTCCTTTATTATCATATTTTCTACTAAATGCTGTTTCCATGATCTTTGAAGGCTAAAAAAGTATCCACCATCCAGATTTATGATATTTATTACTTACTGGGAGAAAGTGAGTTATCTAGTGAATATACTTTAATTTGGGGGAAGAAGACCCCTAAGCACTTTATGTGTAACTAGTGACAAAAAGGTTATCTAATTCCACAGTCCATTTCAGTGTAAAATGAAATCCACTGTCCCCCATCATATTTTTGCTTACCCACATGAAGCATTTTTTGTCATTGATGACTGCGAGATTCAGAGAAAACCTCTTTCTACTATATAAATAACTACAACCTAGATCTATGCTGTCTAGAACATTAGCCTCTAACCACATATACCTACAGGGTACTTGTAATATATTTTTGTCTGAATTGAGATATGAAGTATAAAACAGCAGATTTCAAACATTTAGTATGACAAAAGAATGAAGAATTGTCTAATAATTGTATATTGATTATATTAAAACAATAGTAATTTGGCTTAAATAAAATGTTATCATAAAATAATTTCATCTATTTTTATTTTTTTAAATGTGAGTGCTAGAAATTTTTAAATTATATCTACTTAGTGTTGCATTTCTATGGAATAGCACTGATCTGGAGGCTCTCCTGTGAGGTAACTTAGGTAGGGTGTCTGGATGCAGAAAATAATCAGTACAATAACAGGTAAAAGATAGTGATCACGGAAAATAAGGCATACAAATCCTATTTAAAAAAGAAAACTTTTATTCTGCTAAATATAGTGCATATTACAAAATAAGGAAAGATAACTTCCCTCATGGTTCAGTTCTAGACTTTAAGATGGCTTAATTGAATTTAACTGTGTTAACAAAATTTATATTTTTGAAAAAAATTGGTTTTAATAACAGACCATCTTATAAAGTCAGGTTAAAATCTTCTATGTTATTGCTGATAAGAAATAAAATTAGCACTCACTTTGTAGCCTGTGTTGTATCAAGCTTTACATATAGATAACGGTTAATTTTCCAAATGGTATGATATGGACTGTGACATCAATGGGATCTTTTAATGGGAGCCACATTATATTTGGCATCCTAATCTAAGGCATAAAACATACAAGCCAATAACAGTTACATAAATGGACATAATACATTTAAAAATAACAAATGTGCCCTGGCTGGTATAGCTCAGTGGATTGAGTGTGGGCCTGTGGACCAAAGGATCGTGGTTCGATTCCCAGTCCGGGCACATGCCTGGGTTGCAGGCCAGTTCCCAGCAAGGGACGTATGAGAGGCAACCACACATTGATATTTCTCTCCCTCTCTCCCTCTCTCCTTTCCTTCCCCTCTAAAGATAAATAAATAAAAAATGTTTAAAAAATAAAAATAACAAATGTGAGTTTATAACATCTAAAAGCATGTAATCAACATGTGCTTTATGCACTACTGCCCATACACCATCCTTCCCTTCTCCAAGTATCCTGTAGATCCTCTGTTCCTAAGAGCCAGAATTTTACCAAATCAGAAATTGAACAACTTTTCATGCGGCTTTTATTTATAACTTATCTCCCTGCCCACAGGTTAGGGTATCAGCCCTCTCTAGTAGATCTGGAACGGCCACCTGTAGGAAAGGGATCGCGAGAACTCTTCAGAGCTCAATAAGCAAGAATGAATAAAGCTGAACGAAGGAGTAAGAGAGAGCCACAATCAGTCACGTTTGCTGTAACGCTGGGAGGTTCAAGTGAGGGCTTCTCGGGTACTTGTTTGTCATATCGGCTTTTGAAAAGTAACTAGCCAAGGTGCTACAAAAAGAAAGATCCTTTCTATGAAGTGTTTGAGAAAAGTGAACCAATTAGCATTACAGCAGGTAAAGTTTTCCCTTATTTCAAGGCTCATTTTTACCATGACTGAATGTAATATTCACAGCATTCCTCCTTTTCAGGAGATGTTTTTATAACTGCTTTTACATTGCAAGGGCAAAGGTGAGAAAACACTCCAAGCCCAGGCTTTCCTTGTGGAGGCCTGAATGCATCTACCAGCATCAAGCAGGTGAGTATAAAACAATTTTTTAATATGTAATTGGAATTTCTGAAAATTTTCTCTTGCAAAGGCTATCCCAGAAACTTTCAAACTTATTTTAAGATCCTTATAGAATTGGTCTAGATCAACACTGTACAGTACAAATACAATGTCAGCCACAAGTGCATTTTGAATTTTCTAATGGTCACATCACAAATGTAAAAAGAAATTGAAAAAATTAATATATTTTATTCAATCCGATATATCTGGTTTTTTTAATCAAATGGAATTACAAAGACATTATCTGATAAGAGAAAATGTTAGATTATATTATTTCCTAAAATACATGTCTTAGAAAAATTTAAAAAGGTATTAAAATAGGATGATTTCTGATTGACATCTATAAATGTGTAACTATTAATAATATTTATGCATATTCCAAATAAAATAAGGAAACACTAACTCTACTGTTTTTGTTTTTTTCTTTTGTTAATTATATTTTATTGATTATGCTATTACAGTTGTCCCATTTTCCCCCCTTCATTACCCTCCACCCTGCACACTCCCTCCCACCCACATTCTCCCCTTTAGTTCATGCCCATGTGTCATAAGTTCTTTAGCTTCTACATTTCCCACACTATTCTTGCCCTCCCCCTGTCTATTTTCTACCCACCATCTGTGCTACTTGTTCTATGTACCTTGTCCCCCCTCTCCTCCTCCCACTCCCCTATTGCTAACCCTCCATGTGATCTCCATTTCTGTGGTTCTGTTCCTGTTGTAGTGGTTTGCTTAGTTGGCTTTTGTTTTAGGTGTGGTTGTTAATACCTGTGAGTTGGCTGTCTTTTACTGTTCATATTTTTTATCTTCTTTTTCTTAGATCAGTCCCTTTAACATTTCATATAACAAGGGCTTGGTGATGACGAACGAACTCCTTTAATTTGACATTATCTGAGAAGCACTTTATCTTCCCTTCCATTCTAAATGACAGCTTTGCTGGATAGAGCAATCTTGGATGCTGGTCCTTGACTTTCATGACTTGGAATACTTCTTTCCAGCCCCTTCTTGCCTGTAAGATCTCTTTTGAGAAATCAGCTGACAGTCTGATTGGAACTCCTTTGTAGGTGACTTTCCCCTTATCCCTTGCTGCTTCTAGAATTCTCTCCTTCATTTTAATCTTGTGTAATGTAATTATGATGTGCCTTGGTGTGTTCCTCCTCGGGTCCAACTTCTTTGGGACTCTCTGAGCTTCCTGGACTTCCCAGAAGACTATTTCTTTTGCCAGATTAGGGAAGTTCTCCTTTATTATTTGTTCAAATAAGTTTTCCACTGGTTGCTCTTCTTCTTCCCCTTCTGGTACCCCTATAATTCAGATATTGGGACGTTTAAAGATATCCTGGAGGTTCCTAAGCCTCTCCTCATTTTTTTGGATTCTTGTTTCTTCCTTGTTTTTTGTTTGGTTGTTTCTTTCTTCCTTCTGGTCCACTCCATTGATTTGAGTCCCAGTTTTCCTCCCATCTCTGTTGGTTCCCATGCATCTTTCTTCATTTCACTTATTGTAGCCTTCATTTTTTCATCTAATTTGTGAGCAAAATCAACCAATTCTGTGAGCATCCTGATCACCAGGGTTTTGAATTGTGCATCTGATAGGTTGGCAATCTCTTCATCGCTTAGATAAATTGGCTCTGGGGCTTTGATTTGTTCTCCGGTTTGAGCCATTTTCATTTC
>PVKU01006072.1:0-110776 GCA_004027475.1 Anoura caudifer
TTCTAGTCTCAGTTTATTGACTTAAGCGAGTTCAGCTAAGATCTACTGAGCCTGACTTAGACGAGAAGAAATGCGTACTTGAGCCCAGTCTGTACTGCCAACCTGCAGAATTGAGAGTTAAATTAATGTCTGTTGCCTTAAGTCGCTACAACACCCCACTGTTTTACGCAGTTTGTTATGCATAAAAAGCTACAGATTAGCTATATCATATTGTGGTAGAGATTAAAAGGTAATATGCATAAAGTTCCTAGCACAGTGCTTGATATGTGGTAGGCACTCATGAAGTGTTTTGAATTGCTATTTTTAACATCATTGTCATTATTTTAACACCATTAGCATGTTGGATTGGTGGATAGAATTTATTTGTGACCTTTGAATGCTTTCTTATTCTGAATTCTTTACATGTGTAAGTTCAACTGTGCAGTTGAGATGCACACACACACACGCATACTCTCTTACATAACATACATACATAACCTCACATCTATACAAGTATATTAACAACTCTTAAATAAGAAACTTGTCGTACAAGCTGGTTAAGAAATAGGGTAGCATAATAATAATGTAACTATCATATAATCTACATGTGAATAAAAATTTTGCTCAAAAGTTTTGAACATTAAAATACACTAAGCATCAAAACTATATTAGCCAAGTGTGATTAAACTTTGATCATGCAGAAGGCACTGAATGCTCGTTTCTCATCCAGGATTATCACTATAAATCTCAACTGTTACTGTGTGGTATCTATGAATATGTCAGCTGATACTTTTGACTGGCTGAATGGAAGATAAGTAAACTACACGGTTGTGCACAGCTATTTTTGACTAAATAAGTAAAGCTTTAAATTTCAGCCTAGAAGTCATTTTCTTAGGGATACTCTTCTGACATTGACAACTCTGATAAAATTATATTTTCCAAATTATATGCTCTTGGTACAAACTATATTAGTTCTTTTATCAAGTAATGATTTATGTAACTGTTTAATATTAAACTCCTATATTCCACAATTAACTTCACTTTTAACGTTTCTCGTTGGCATTTAATGCGGTGTCTGGCAATTGGTAGATGTTTGGTAAATATTGTTTGGATATATGAGTAAGAGCAAAATGCATTAAGGATTGAGAAATGTCACTGAGATTTAATAGCAAAGGAGTCATTAACACAAATGTTGAGAGTAATGTCAATGAATTAATGGGAAAAGACATTAGACCCATAGGTGAGTGAATAAAAAAGCATGGAGCAAATAAAAAAAATAAATAAGCCTAAGTTACTAACTTTATTTTAAAATGGTAAATTCCTTTTATGCTTGATTATTTTTTCTTTTAAATTAAAAATAAATAAATCTACAGTGTCAGGTGAAATGATTACAATGCTATTTTTATTAATCTGGCCATTCCCGTGTGTCTGAGAAGCAGCACACACGGGACCTTTGTTAGTGGCAGGTGCCCTGGTGATATTAACCTCTTTCAGTCTTACTTGCACACTTGTTCCGAGTGCTCCAGAGTTTGACAGTTAAAAGGACACATACATAAAAGAAAAGGCAATATGTTCAGCTTGTTTTCTGTGGGCTAACTGAAGAGGATCCAGAGAAACTATCATTTGGATAATGGAATGAAACTCCCATAAAAATCAGGCGAAGATTTATCTTTCAGGGCTCTGTATGTACATTTCCTTTGCTTCTCTCATGGCAGAAAGGACACATCTTCATGAGTTTACCTTCTACTTTTGACAGTCATTTCATTATTTCAGTTGTCAGTTTTAATCCACATTAAAGTTAAAGACAAGAACTGAATGACCTTTCGCTTCACTGCCATCAGTATTTCAAAGGAAACGGACCTTTCTGTTTCAGGAAAGGGCGTGTCAGGTGAACAGATGTCACTACAAGCTAATGTGCTGTCTTTCACCACCAGCCAACCATCTGGACTGCAGCTCGGCTTGGGCCCACGTGTGCATGAGGCCGGCCATCTCGATGCTGGCTCTCCTGGACCTGTCTCTCTGTTAGAAAGCCATCAGGCAATCCACTCTGAACCTTGTTATCAGTTGCCTAAAGAAAGATTGAGGTTTTGATGGCAGGAAAATCGAAGCCAGGCCGTTGAGCAAGCAGTTGGCCTGGGCACAGTTTTCTTTACATATACTGTTTCCCACCAAGTAGCTAATGAATCTTCGGCCATGGGTGAATGGTATTCCAATGAAGGAAAATCCAAGGGAAAGGAGAATCTACCAAGTTAAAAACAGAAGTAAAGTACGTTTAGGTCACAAGCCTGGGCATCTGGGATGTTTGTGAGAATGAAAGAGACTTATCAGTGTGATCTGAATGGCGCACAGGATCGAGGTGAAAAACTCCAGAAAAACAAGTGATGTTTCTTTGAAACATTAGAAATCTTGTAGAATGCATATGCCCATCCATTTTCTTCCTTTGATTTTTTTCATACAACATTCACTTATTATTTATGATGTGCTTAGAGAAGCCATATGGTAAAGTTAATGGTAAACTACCTGCTCTTTTGTTTTATGTCGAATACTTAGTCATTGTGTCACCTTTGATACAGTTTGTGGCTCATGCGAACTTTCCACAGAATGCCTTATTTATGAGGTCAAAATGCAGTGGGTTGCAAGCTGAAGACCTAAAGGTACCTTCACGGGTATTGGGACTCCTTCTCCTCTAACGGCAAGCCGCCTGGCTCGGTAGAGAGTGACCGCGCATCAGAAGCTACGGTAACATCTCCGGGAGTAAATCTTGATCACAGCCTGCATCTTGTATTGCTGCCATTACCTTATTTCCAATGTGTCCTTTCCACATGGCCATTTTATTGCTCCCTTTGAGCTGCCAAAGTTCCCTGACTCCGTCCTCACTGCCAAAAAAGACATTAAACTCTTCAGCTGGTCTTATCATATTCCAGCAAACTTTAATAAAGGCCCTTTTGTATGCCTTTCGTTAGATGTGTTTGTTGTGCCGGCAAGACAGGAGTGAGGCATGTTCTTCAGTGTGGGCTCAAGCCCAACTAGAAGGGGCTGCAGTTCCTGCATTGTCTGTCTCAGGCACGGCACGCGAGTTGATTTCTCACTGTTGAGCATGCATTTGGTGAGTTTTATTCTGAACGCCACATTCTTTTTTAGACTTATTTGTATGTACTTTCAACATGTGATTGCAAATTAATTTTAGTCTAGACTTTTGAGGAGTTGCCCATTATTGAACAATCATGAGATTAAAATTGCCACAGGTTGAAGAAAAAACATAAAACGTGGGGTGTCCTGGGGACTTTGTTGTAAGTCATTGAAATTTTTATAGGACATTTCTGCACATAAGGAAAAATGATTAGTTACTTTAGATGGCCTAGACTGCACCAGGTAGGAGTAAACACTTTTCAAAGCTATCATTGGAGGAAAATTTCTATGCAATTTAAAGCACATACAAGTATATGTGGCTATATTCAAAAGGCAAGTGTAAAGACACTGCCTTTTGAATCTAGCAATTCTATCTGGATTTGACTACAGAAAATGCTGTGTCCTTGAGTGAGTTCAGTGACTTAATCATCACTATGATCTTTGGGAGTTTAGTAAGTGTGGCAAGATTGACAACTCCACCAAATCTGTTCCCCCTTCTGTCATGGAAATAGGCCTGTGACTGAGTCCACGTGTCTTGGGCCTCACTTGCAATTAGTGAGGTGTCTGGGTCTAGAAATTAAAACTTGGGGAAACTCCAGACTCTTGCTGGGTATGGTAAAGATACAATTTAAAAAAAAAATCCTCACCTGAGTATATTTTTATTAATTTTAGAGAGAGAGGAAAGAAGAGAGAGGGTCATCGATGTGAGAAATATCAATTGGTTGCCTCCCATATGCACCCCGACCAGGGATCAAACCTGCAGCCGAGGTATATGCCCTGACAGGGAATTGAACCCACAAAATTTTGGTGTCCAGGATGATGCTCCAACCAACTGAGCCAACCAGCTAGGGCAGAGATATAGCTTCTTGTGTGTTCCAGAGGATAGAAAAGCAACGAGGTGGCAGGAACCAGTCTGAATGACTACGTGGCAGATTTGTCCTGTCCAACCAAACCACTCGCTTCAGTTCTGTTACACAGGAAAGACATTTCTGTATTCTGTAAGCCACTGGAGTTGGGTCCTCTTTAAGAGAGGAACTTATCCTTTAACATAATTATAAGTTTATTTAACCAGAAAATGATGTGTGCTGGTTTTGTTAAAGTTTATGTGTGGTTTTAACATTTAAGAAACAAATTTGAAAATGTTTCTTCTCTAACTGGATATATGAAGAGCAATGTATATTTTTCATAAATTTATGTTTTCATACATGCATAACATAAAAATTTCTCTATTATCCAGTGTTAATGAGGGTGTAAGGAATCTCAGACTTCTATACAAGAAGTGGAATGTAACTGTTCTGATCATCTGGGAGTTATTTGGTGGTGTGTATTGAAAACAAAGCCATGTATCACTTTGGGTTCCACTTCTAGAAAGCTATCTTCTGGAAATAATGAGGAATGACTGCAAGTTCTGACATGGAAAAGTGACTAGGAGCTGGTAAGATAAGTGTGTCACAGGACTGTGCATATTAGACACAATTTACCATATTTTGCCGTGTATAATGCACACTTCTTTGCTTAAATCTTTGAGGGAAAAATAAGGATGCACATTATACACGGGTAGTACCTGAAATACCTTGTATATGTTCTTGTGTTTTGTAATTATTTGTTACATAAGATTTCTTGTAGCATAATATATTCAAAAATAAATGCTAAAATTCCTTAGTAATGCAACCCCCCAAGTATCTAAATATAAATAAATCAAAGACAAATACTATATGATCTCACCTTTAACAGGAACCTAATCAACAAAACAAACAAACAAGCAAAATATAACCAAAGACACTGAAATTGAGAATTTCACCAGAAATTCTGGTGACGGTCACCAGAAGGGAGAGGGCAGGGAGTTTCAGGGGAAAAGGGGGAGGGTTTAGAGCAACAAGTATAAAAGGTACATGGACAAAAATTAGGGGGGGTGGAAATGGGAGGGAGGTGGGGTGGGCTGGGATGGGAATAAAAGACAGAAAACTGTACAAGAAAAACAATTAAAATTTTTTAAAAAATTGAAATTAAAAAGTTAAAACAAAATATTTTTTTCCTGAAAGTTTGGACCAGAAACATGGGTGCACATTATACACGGCAAAATATGGTAAGTAAAAACGCCTGTGCGTGCGTGTGTGTGTGTGTGTGTGTTTCTGAGTGTGTGTGATCAGAGGAAATCGAGGCAGGGATGGTGCAATTTGACTTCGCGCTCCTTCCTTTTCTGCAGTATCCAGCATATAATAAAAGCCAGATGTTGACCCATATATAACGAGCTTTACCCTTGCTGTCATCCAAAGTGCAAAAAGCTGCACCCATGTGAGTAAATACACTTGTGAGTTGTGCAGGAAAAGCAAAGGAAGACAATGCGTCCAGGGTTCCTTCTGGCAAGGCAAAGGGGATTTGCGGCGTAGGTTGGAATGCGAAGGGGAACTATCACTTTTCCATTCTATGTTCCCCTCTATTTTTTGACTTCTTAAATATGTCCCATGGCTCCTTGGCTTTAATATAACATAATGTTAAAAACCACAAAGTATTTAAAGTGTTTGGTGAGAATGTATGAGCACAGGAGCTTCTAGAAGTATCCGGTGCTGATGTTGTGGTGGGATTGAACATCTTTAAGCCATGGGCTTCAAAGAAATCAGTCAACGGAAGAGAAAGGCTCTGGGTCGGGAAGAAATTAAAATAAAAATGGAAAATATAACTTCCACCGGAGCTCTACAAGCGACTCGTGGCGCTTTCCGTGAGAACCCTGTAGCTTCCCTGTGGGTGAATTCAGGGATAGTTGCTGTGAGCTTCCAGGCCGAATGTGTAGGCGCAGCTGGGGGACAGTTGTGCCAAAGCGCGTGGAAGACAACAGCAGGCCAACAAGCAGGCAGCCCCTCCGACTGTGGCTTTGAACCGCGGGGCCCTTTGCGGGACGGAAGCGGACGCACACCCCTCGTTAGGCCTCCAGAGAACAGGTAATGCTTTGAGGCTGCCTTTTCAGAAACAAAAATTAAAGGGTAGTGCCTTCGACTATTGTTTTAACTGATTAAGGGTTTTTCTAACTAAAATTTGGGGAGATATTAAATATTTAATCCAGGACCAGCTGTATTGTGAACACTTGGATAGGTCTTAACTTCTTGAGATAGTAACGGTCAGAAGTTTAGAAATTCAAACTCAGTTATAGCAAATCAAATATTATTTTAAATACTCTTAACCCCAAAGTAAAATAAAACAATACCCAAATCTTCCTTTTCTCATCTAATAATATTATGAGCGGGTGTGTTAAAATAATTGCACTCAGTTAACATGAAGCTCGCATCCAAAGGTTGTTCCGTGGACTCCTGCGGACAAAGCAGGTGCTTGGCCTGAGTGTGTCCAGACTGTCCTGCCAAAGTGTCCAGCGGAGCAGTGACAACCAGCCTGCAGTCTGAGTCGCCCCAGTGCTTAAAAGTAAAACGTCTCAGAAAAAGCAACCGTGCGTTCATGGATCCCTCCATGGATTTAGAAACAGAAAGTTAAATAAACTGTAGATTTCCCTTAAAGGGGAAAAGTATTAATCAGATACTTACAATGTGAAAGCGCTATAAATCATGCTATCAAAATGCTCTGGGGTCCCAAGAAAGGGCAGAACCCCCCTAAATTGTTAAAGGTTTTACAGAGGAGGTGACTTTAAAGAGTCTTTAAGGAGGCCTCCAAATACCAAGGGAGCAGAGGGGGAAAGGGAACCGCGCCCTAAGTACACAGCTGCCGGGGAGGGAGTGCAACTCACCACAGTAGCGTTTTGAAAAACAAGATCGGTACAAAAAGAATCAAATAAAGTTAATACTCAACTTTAGACCCTCAAAAAAGGATTTTTCCAACTGGCAGTAGGTTTGACAGAATAAGGATTTTTAAGAATTCTCTTTTAACAACAAGGACAGGGCTTGATGGATGGGTATCATGTTTTTTCTCTGATTGTGTAGAAGAAATAACTCTGACCATCATCTAAGTTAGCCATGAGAATGAAGTTCGGGAGGTGAAAGACTCGGCCTGGAGGAAGAAAAAAGTCTCTGAGCTTTTTTGACGACAGGAGGCACACTTTGAGAGTGACAAGGCAGAGAACAAAGACAAAGGTTGGAAGGTACTAGGGTCCCGGCACCACGCTCCACTATGGGCAGCAAGGGTTTGAAAAGGGACTTTGGGGAAGAATGTTCAGGAAATGGAGAGTGGTGCAGCAAGACTGAAGTGTGAGGTGTAAGAAGAGCTGAATACAAGCTTTGTTTGGAAAAACGGATTACTTAGAATTTCAGTGGTTGCTGCTGCAGAGTCAAGGAGGCCCTAGGAGTGAAAATAATCTCTGGAATTAGTGGCATAAAAAGTTACTGTCAAAGAAATTAAACAGTGACTCGTTCCTCCCAAATACAATGCAAATTAAAAGACCACCATTTACAGAAGAGGCAGTTGAGATGGATCATTAGCTCCACGCTGAGTGAGAAGTTGACTTTGTTGCTCAGCTTTGAAACTGTGTGTGTGTGTGCATGCTCAGGCCCACAGCCTGGATCCTGGGCATTGTGTGATGTGGTGGGGTAATTGGGCTCTCCACCACAGCGCTTCCTGAGAAGGCACAGAACACATTTACATGGTTTCTTGTGTTTGTAAAGCAGCACGTTGGCCCGAGGACAACAGGCCTGCTCTGCTTAAAAGAACTGTGTGTGGCCAGGTGGGCACCACTCACCTGGGCCCTTGGAATGTGGGGCACCGTCTCTGTACTGAGAGGCAGTCTGCCAGGTGTCAGCAGGCCCAGCATCTCCCACCCCAGGAATGAGCAGGCCCAAGTGGAAGGATGGGGTGATGAATCTTGCAAACCTGGGCGAGGATCATTGCAAGTGCTTAAAAGTAAAAGCCAGGTTTGGGGGGGTTGTGCCTGGCTGTCCATTGAAAGTCCAAGTGAGGGTCATCTTTCTGACCTGTCTTTCCATGCCTTGATTTTCTCACCTGTCAAATAGGGGCAGAAATTCCTGCCCTATAACATACTATTACAGTGAGGATCAGGTGCATGAAATATGCGAAACAAATAGATGGCACTTACTGAACATGTTTAGAGTATGAGGAACGGACCAGGTGCCTGTTTATTACCTCATTCAACTCTTATAAGAACTCTCTAGGCAATTGTTGTCATGTTCTTACAGATGTGGAAACAAGCTTGATCAGGTTAGAATTACCGTTCATTCATTTGTGTGTTTGACACATTTGTGCTGAACACCTCATACGGGCCAGCACGGTACTAGACCCCGGGAGTGCAGAGTAGTCAGCGCTCGGACTCCACAGGGGCAGATGGGTAGTAAAAATAAACAAATACAACTTAATAACATTAATTAACACAGAAAACTGAGATAAATCTATATCAAATGGAATCTGCATGTCCTCTCTTTTCTGCAGTCTACAAACTTAATGCTATCTAAGGGTTTCATTAGACTCAGGTTCACTTTCTGACAAAAGCCCTTCATCGGTGTTGCGTGAACTTTATTTACATCACATCAAGGGGCCCATCGCATCTAGTTATTCCACTTTCAGAGTTCAAGACGTGGACAGCCTGAGCCCTCCAACTTAAAGCTGAGTTTTTCTTTGTCATTGGCTGTCAATCCGCAGTAATGATTTCTCATCCTGATTGATATCCAGCTCCTCATCAAACTTTCACCAAATGGTTTTACAAATCCGTTGGTAATCATTTCCTGAAATCATAATTTCATTAAGGGTTGTAAAATTGCGATCATATAACATTACTAAATAATCATTTATCCCGTATTTATACCTGAAATTCTTCTGTAAAGAAGGTTTCCTTGTTAACCAGCACTGTTTGTTTTACATGGACATGAACTGAGGTGGAGGGGGACATGCAGGGCAGAGGGGGATAAAAGGAGAAAAAATTGGGACACATGTAATAGTATAAAACATACTTTAAAAAATGAAAAACAGTTTATATAGTTCATATTGAAATATTTAAGCATTTCATTTTTTCCATTAATTTCCAGTAAGAAGTTGGTGCCAAAACTATCTCTATGGTGACTAATGAGTTTATTTTTGGCTTTCCTTTTTTAGAGTATTATAATGAACTCATGGATTTTAATATAATGTATTTCGAAGGTTTGCAGTCAGTACTCTTCCTGAGTTCAAGCTGGTCCACAAGAATCTGAGTAGGGTGTGGGGAAGGCTTGCCTCCCACAGAAGGAGCTGAAGAGGGAAGAACGTTGCTGGGAGGGAGTTTCATGTTGGCCCCAGTGAAGCAGTTCATCAAGGGGCCGGTCTCCTCGGTACCAAAGACCCTGGTCCTTCCATCACTACCAGCTCCTCCTAACGTGAAATGTAAAAGTATTTTAAAAGTTAAGCATGTTACTCTTTAGTAATATACTGCTTAGAATGTATATGAATCAGCTTTTGCCATGATAGTGTACGATCCTCAAATCTCAGCAGTTTAAATAACAAACACTGATTCCTTGCTCATAACAAGGTCTTTGCCTACAAATTGTCTATGGCTAGGGCTCAGTCTGGCTCTGTGTTTTCTTCTGGAACCCCAGCTGTGGGAACAGGCACTCTCTGGTACAGTCTGGTGCTAGAGGAGGAAGAGTGGGAAAGTTGGAGGAAAGTGATTAAGTCCCTCAAGTCTTCCAGCTGTGGTTTACACCACATCTGCTCACATTTCACTGGTAGAAGCATGTCATATGGCCAAGCCCCATTTCAACAGGGGAGGGATGTATATTTCCCCAACAGGAGGTACTGCGTGCATGCAAACCACGTGGCAAAGGCAGGAGATGAATGTTTCCTTATAGGGAAGGGGGTGGTGCAAATACTTGAGAAAAAAGATTACATTTATCACAGATTATCATTATCTGATAACCGTTGTAACAGGACTAACAGCATTATGCAAACATATTTTTAAATATTTTTTATTCACAGAAGTCTTCTTTAGTCCCTTGTTCAAAATCTAATTACTTTTAATTTACTCACAATTCTAAGAAACAGAAGGAGAAAACTGCAGCTAGTGGTGGGCTTGGAGCACTCTGAGGCAAACAGTGACAAAAGGAACAAGGGACAGTGAGCAGCAAAGGAAGTCATAAGAATAACTAAATTAAGTACAAATGAAACCAAGAAACTAGAACTATTTGTTCAACTTAATACCAGTTTTGTACAACTCGATACCCCTCAGCATACAACAAACTATCTTTTTTACAGCCAGTGCTCCGTCTTCTTATTTTATCTAAAAGTACGTTGCCTTCCGCACGAGACATTTACACTGACACACACACAAACATGCATCCATGGTCCTGATGTGTACAAATCACAAACATTTTGTTCTTGTTTGTAGAAAAACTGTTGTTATAATACATATGCATATCAGTTGGGACAGGCCAAGTTAGGCTGCTGTAACAACTCCCAAAGTTTTGGTGGATGAAAATAACAGGTTTCTTTTTCATGCTCCTTCTCCTAAGGGGAAGAATTAGAAATCTTTAGTGAGCAGTGTGCATAACCAACACAATGGGGTCCTATGTGTCTGGGCCTGCTGAAAATACAGAAAAACTTAGTTGAAGAAAGATGCAAGGCCCCGAGGAAACGGGACACCCGGCTGGCGGGTTTCGTGGGGCCTCACAGAGAAAAGGCGGTGGCTTGGCCCTGCGCAATGAGGAAGCCCAAGGACAGCCTCAGTCTGGGGGGTGGGGGGGAAGTGGAGGAGTGTCGTAGGTTTTAGGGTAGTCAAATCTTTCCTAAATCTCTTCCTGTTCCTGCTTTACCTGGAGCCTTACCTACTCTGATCTCCTTTCCGGTCATTTCCATTCTCTTTCAATACTGTCTTGGATTAGTTGGCTCCACTCACTGCCCCACACCACCGCCTTGTTTCTCCACAAGCAGGGATCCGAGGTGGGCTCTGCTTAGCATCTTTCCTTTCCGTGGAGCTCTGTGATGAGAGAATCTGGGCTCTTCTTAAATGAACATGAATTTTTGTGGCATGGACTCCTAAAAGAATCTGCTTCGTACACTCTCCCCAACCAGTTTTCCCCTTAACTTTAGGAAGAGTGGCTTGAGATTAGAATTGGGTACAGGGGTGTCCCAGAGACCAACATTATGAACACGGGAAGGGGAAAGAAAAGTTCTGCAAGCAGAGAGGAGAAATCTGGGAGTAGAGCCCCTGGTGACAAGCTCCTGGCTCCCAACGCCTAGCCCGATGAAGACACTGGAAGCATGCTCCTCTCTATCTCGAGAGCAAAACCTCAGAGTCAGCTCTGGGCTTCCACACAGGGTGTTTCTGGATCATTGTTCTTTCCAGCTGCAATTAGTCACACTTTTTCCCTTGGTGGCCTGAAAGAAGTATTGGCCACACACTACTGTGGTTCATGATCTTACAGAGCTTGAGGGCCCTGCTGCTCACATGCACGACCCACTCCACTCTGGAGAATCTGCACTTTGTTTAATGAAGCAATGAGGTTGTGGGAATCGCAGGCATGAAAAATTTGAGGGATAACAGGCTGAGTGTTGGTAAGTCTCTTAAACAATAGAAGTCAGGACGGTAGACCTCACAGCCTCTGCTCATCCACAGAGACCTGGTGGAGCTGAGCGGTGTTTGCAAGACACTGGATGCCTAACTATCTTTCCAGATGGGTCCTCAGGAGCGTGAAACCCAGACGACCCCTGGAGTGTGGATCTGTATTTGTCTGCAAGACCACACACCGCGTCAGCAGCCCCACTCTGCACGTCTCCAGCCTTGCCTAGCCAGGTCTTCCAAGGTTGACTCAGACCTTTCCATGCTTTTTAGAAGCATTTCAAGTTCATTCTGCAATCTGGCCCTGGCTTGCCCTTCCTCATTTGCTCTCAAATTGTCCTCGTTAATGACCCTCCACCGTGGTTTGAGTGTTCCTGTTTTGCTTATACATTATCCCCTCAACTTCAAAAGACCGTCCTGATCGTAATTGTTTTTAAAGACGGAGCTCAGACCTCACTTCATGCATGAACCCCCGCTAATCACTCCTCAGGCTGGAAGGCATCTGCCTCTTGTTTCTGACAGTACGCATAGGCCGGAATTCCTACCAGCTCCCACGCACGCCCACTTATCTCACCCACATGGAGCCATTTTGCATTTAACATTGTCAATATATCTTGCACTCCTAACAGTGATATCCTTAAAGATCGGATAGGAAGCAGGAGGGAAAGTGTAGAGATGCAAAGATATCCTGCATTGTTTTACGTGTCTTGGTTGTCCGTTGGGGTTACTCCACTTACTGAAACATATAAAATCGTCTCACATCCTCTGGGAAGTTCAGGGCTTCCCCTATGATTTCTGCCAATTTTGAGAGGGTTATAGCCCTTTTCTCTAATCAGTTACTATAATTTTCATTGCGTACTTGTCTGACTCTTCCACATTTCTTATCTCCTAAAAACTTTATCAGCCCTGCACCAACCCAGACTTGGAAACTGCTCCTTTGCTTTGGTTTCCTTAACAGTGTCACTCATTTAAAGCAGGTATGGTAGCAGACTGTAACGAAATCACCAGAGGACCTAGACTCCATTTAGCCCCACGCTGTAGACGTAGCGTATTTTATATTGCTTTTCTCCAGCATCATTCCTTCGACTGGGGAATTTCTCATGAGGTAACGTTTCTCTGCAAGGCCTTCCCTATGCAATAGGATGGTCCCTACACACCTTTCCTCTCCACGGGTCTCCAGCGAGCGGCACGGAAAGACCCACCTCTCCAAATTCTCCTTAGTTTTCTTATCAAACTAATTTAGCTATCTATGTTCCTATCAGCCCATCTGTAACTGCATGCTAGGCACCTCATCCATCACACCCAAAGCAGCCAGGCAAGGTGGCAAGCTGAAGGGAATCTTCCAGCGGCACCGGACACCAGGCAGGCTCCTCACTCCCTCAGAGGCAGGAGCAGCCCAAGTTGTTATTTAGGCAGCAAGCTTTCTGTTCGTTCGATGTAGTTGTATCCACCTTCTTTGGTTTGTTTGGCATCTTTTCGGATCACCGAGCACAGTGCTTTTTGCAAAGCAGATATTTGACATCTATAGGTTGAATGAAAGAGTAATGGAGACAACAAATAACCAGAAGAGGTACTTCCCTGCCCAGGTAGAAGGTTGTGGCTCTGACAAGGTCTCAGCCCTCTTGGCTGCCTCATCATCCCTTTTTTCCAGGCTCCGTATTACGGTCTGCAGCATTCGCTAATTGTCATTTTAATCTTTTCATTAAAAGATTTAATCTCTTAAAAGATTCTAAAATCTATTTTATATTTAAGATATAGAAGTCTATCATGTAATGGCTTAAGTCATGTCTACCAATCCCTCCACTTCTCCATCACCCATCAGAAAAGAGAATTGTCTTTAAGATTCAAGGTAAACCAGCTAAGCACTTAAGTACAAAGATGGTATTTGGGTAGAAGGTCCTGCCAAATGTCTGTTAAATGTCACTTCCTTAGCGGCCCCATATACTGTAAGACAGCATTTCTCCTGGTGGGTTTTTAGACCCTGTGTAAAGTCACTTCAGATACTTGTAAAAATACAGAATCTTATTGAATCAGGATCTGTGACAATTCTTAGTACCTTAATAATAAGTACCTTGGGTAATTCTCATGCTTAAAAGTGTGAAAAGTGTAGTGTAAATGCACAATCTCATCTGTGTGCTGGAGAGAAAAGAATTCTTCCCTTCTCAGGCCACATGCTTCTTCCGTCACGACCCACCTGCCTTCCAGGGAAGAAAGGGTGGGTTCCTTGTGCTGTGTTGGCAGCTGTGTGCTTTCCTCTTTTGTTTTCCTGTTGACCATGGGAAACCGTTTCAATTTTTCTGGAGAATATTTTAGACTTAACTCATCATAAACAGATCACTGGACACAACCTCTTGTATTGTACATATTTACCCAACACGCTCCTCTTTCGAACGAAGCGTACAGATGAATTTTGTGGCATTTTAAACCGCAGAAGAAAATGAGCCAGGAAGAAGTAACCTCAGCTAGACTGTGGTTTATAACCAGAGGTGTATGAATATGGTGCACCTGTGTGAATTGGGGACATGTGAGTCGGGCTTGCAATGACATTCCACCTCTGGCAGTGAGCTCCTCGGCCCTCGGAAATGTGGGAGGTTGGTGCTGGCACCGTTCGGAAAAATCCCACCCACCCAGTCACCCACAGCTACTGCCTGCCTCTGGAGAACTCACCTCCTATGCGAGCCCTGACCCCGCTGAGCATGTGAGCTCTGGCACGGCGTCCGGGCTAAATTGGCACGCACTCCTTCCTGTCTGTTTGGGTGACTCACTCGGTGTTCAGAGCACATTTTCCCTCTCCTGGCTGCCAGCTGTAGCTGTTGGCTCACTCACTCTCTCTTTGGAGCAGCTCAGCACTCCTGTGCTAATGCAGTCGTTTGGGCTGATGTGCAAGTGTGTGGAGTCCTGCAGAAAAGCATAAAACTCTATTTACCGTGAAGCTGAAGGCTGGGGTTCTGTCACATCTGTTGGAACATCAGACGTGAATCCCTACCTTTTTCTCTACCTGTTCCTATTTACTAGTCCTATTTGTGGCCCTCTGATGGCTTCCCAGGGTACAGAAACCTCGCAAACTGCAGAGACACGAAAGTGCCAGTGCTCAGGAAATCAAAGGCAAATGTGTCCCTTTCATCTGAGTTTTCAGAGAAGAAATGAAGGGCTTGTATATCTGGAAATATGAGCACTCTCCCCTCTCTCTGCTGTGCTTGGCACTTACGTGTAGTTTGGAGTGCATTATCTGGAACTTGTATATGGACACAGGTCTGATGTAAGTTAATGATCTTCCCTGGATCACTCAGAGCAAGAATCCAGTCTCCAGCCTCTTTGGTGACCGCCAGAGCCTAGTGTAGGTTGAGTTGAGCGCAGCCGCAGAGGCTGGGCTTGCTGAAAGAATGAATGGGGCGCACTCCCATGGAAAAGCCAAGTCTGTCGAAGGAAGGACTCTCTTGCCAGTCACATTAGTTTTTTCCACACACTTTCTACCCCATCAAAGGAAAGCATTTCTTATTCTTGGATAGGAAAAAGTGCATAATAAATCAGTCTGTAGTAACCTAGTTTCACCTCATGGGTCAAGCAAATAACCAGCATGAAGTTTTGAAGAAAAAGTATTTGTGTGCACCTGGGCGCACAGCAGGGGCTGGGCATCTAAAATGGATTTGTACCTGTGAGCGAATGCCCACATTTTTCAGCTATTGTTTAGTGGATGGGAGGGGCAGTGAGGACTCTGTAAACACAGGCAATGTGGACAGTGGTGAAACCTTGGGCTCTAGAGTCAGAGATCGAATCCTCGCTAGGCCACATATTAGCTGAGTGGGTGTGTGTGACATCACTTAACCTCTTTAATCCTCAGGCGCTTCATTGATCAAATGTGTGCGTGCAATTGTACTCCCCTCCTAGAGTTGTGGTTAGAATCAAATGAGATTATTAACACCAAGTACCTAACTGATATAGTCAATACAAGCCCAATAAACAATAGCTGTTATTATTAATGGTGCTTGATTAAGTGCAGGCTTTGTGGGGTGGGACAGTGGAGGCTGATACTCATGTTTTGGTTTGCTTCTAATGTTGACCTAATTTCCTGAGTCGTTCGCTCTGAGGGAAAAGGGAAGGATTACTGAACTCTCAGGAAAAACAAAGCTAAGCTAACTGCGGGTATTTGGTGCACCCTTATTGGCCTATTGCTGATGCTCTACCTCGTGGAAAGCTGGTAACATGAGGACTTTGGGGAAGACAGACTTGTTCCATCACTTTTATTTTCAAATATGTAACTAGTGCTCCTACTTTTTCAAAGGCTGATTTTCAAGTTTATGTAACTGCATGGAATTACTCGGTGATGTGAATGATTCCAATTCATTGTGACAACTTGGACCCATCAGCCTTTTCCCAAGCCATCCCAAATAGATCAAGATCATCTATTGTCAATAGAACTGGGATTTAAGTTTAAAAAAAATTGGCAGAAGAAATATTTTTAATGTGCTCCCACAGCTTTTGAGGGCTGTTCCGTACTGAGCTCTCCGAGAATAATGATTTTACCCCAGTGGCTTCTGTATTAGATGTAAGACATGCCCTCACCCCTTAAACATTCTGTCTTCAAAATTAACTAAATGGTGGGGGGGGGTATTTATAGCAAGATGTTTCGAACTTTCTGGAAAAAAACATGTTTTACTTCTTTAATTGAGATATCACAAATAACAGTATGTATTATACGATCTACATCAATGATTGTGTATTTTAACAAATAATAAAATTGCACATAAAATCCTTTAAAAGCTAACTTGGAGGGAAATTTTCTTCATTAAAAATGAATATTTCCGGGACAAATAAAATGCTAATGTAGAGGCACTTGCTTAGTTTGTATTTCCCACAAACCCTACTTGACTTTCACTTCAAGGGCACACAGCAGGAATGCTATCTGGACTTCTCCCCGATAAACAGGGGATAAATTTATTGCATCCCTGAGCACAGACTGCCCAATTTCTGGCTCACTAACTGACAAAGGAAGAAAAACAAAAATACTCCAAAGCCTTTTTGTTTAGGAAAAGTTCAGGTTTATCCTCAGAACATTGAAGCTGAAGGAACTTGGGGGTCTGTGGCTCAGTGGTGTATTTCATCTCTAAAAACTAAGAAATATAAAGAACTGATTGCTATTGTAAAAAGTGGTGAGCTCTAAGACAGAGTGAATCAAAATCTGCCGAGAGAATACTTTTGGACCAGGCCTCATTCTTTCTCTCTCTCTCTCTCTCTTTTAAGATTTTATTTCTTTTCAGAGAGAGGAGAAGGGAAAGAGAAAGAGAGGGAAGGAAACTTTGATGTGAGAGAGAAACATTGATCAGTTGCTTCTTGCACATACCCCAAATGGGGACCAAGCCCACAGCCCAGCCGTGTGCCCTGACTGGGAATTGAACCCCTGACCTTTCACTTCGAGGGACAACGCTCAACCAACTGAACCGCGCTGGTTAGGGTCCATTTTCTTGGCTTGAAATTAAACTGAGTCAGATGGACACTTTCCAGGTTCATCGTACTAACTGCTGTGCAGCATTTGCCATTGTTCGTTGGACTACCCTCCATGAAACACTCTTCCTTGGCTTCTGTAACCCTTCATTTTCGGGGAGAGTCTCCATTCTGCCTGCTAATGGCTCTGCTTTCTTGGTGGTCCCTTAATGATTGGTCTTCCTGTGATGTTTGCTAAGCCCATGTTATATCATAACACACACACACAGTCCCTGGTGATGTCATTCTTTTATGACATCACCTGCTACACGTCAGATTGAGAACCACACATCTCTGTTTTCTGAGATTACAATCTGCCCTTCTACCTCCTCACTAGAATTCTTTCACCTGAAGGTTCTTCTGGTGCCCCAGACTTAGCTTACCATCTGCCCTTCTCCTCCTATTCTTCCTTTTCAGTGTGGTGATAACGTTCATTGAAAAAGGAAGCACGGCCGCCTCGTTGCCTAATTAAAGAAACGAGGCGTCATCTTTGATGCCTCTGACCCCATTATTCCTCACATATAATCCGTCTCTAAGACCTGCTGTGTCTACAGTCACTCACCTCTCATGTTCCTCTGTTCCTGCCCATATTCTCTAGGGCCGTAGTTCAGGTTCCCACCACTGATTCCTTGATCACGGGGGAATGATCTTGATTTTCCCGGAATCCTGCCTTTACGCTCCAGAGTTCTTGAAAGTGTTACAAAGTAGACATTGGATCATTTCTTTCTCTGGATTGAAACCCTTCAGCTTTACCATGGTCCTTATGACAAGGTTCAGACTTGTAAGCCTAACAAAAACACCATGTATGCTCTGCCCCCTTCCCCTCTTTTTGCCTCTCTAGCTTCAGCTCTAGAGATTTCCCTTCTTATACTATACACTACAGCCGTATTGAAATTCTTTTAAAGACTTTTAATTACAGTTGATATTCAATATTATATTAGTTTCAGGTATACAGCATAGTGATTAGGCATTTATACAACTTGCGATGTTATCTCCCTGATAAGTAGATGCTAGCATCTACCTGGCACCATACATAGTTATTAGACTATTATTGACTGCATTCCGTGGGCTGCGCTTTGCATCCCTGTGACCTTGTGTGACTATCAACTTGTACTCCTTAAACCCCTCACCTTTCTCAGCCCTCCAGCCTCCCTCCAGTCTTAGCCATATTGAAGTTCTTGAAGTTACTGAATGGGTTGTTTTCTGTCTTTTCTCTGTTTTTTTTTTGCATTTGTTTTTTCCCTCTGCCTGGAACAACTCTTTCTTATTTGACCCACACCCACCCTTCTTTTTGGCTGCAAGGGCATTTCATCTGGAAAACCTTCCCTGATCCTCTTCCCAATTCCAGATTTGAGTTAGATGCTCCTCCTTGTTACCTCTACAATCCCTGGTGCATTTACATTTCATCACACACACACACACACACACACACACACACACACACACACATTGTCAATGCCTACTTACTTATCTGTCTCCTTCAAGAGCTATTTGAGGTCAGGAGCTATATCTTTTTAACATTGTATTCCAAGTGCCTTTGCCAGAACTTGGTATATAGTAAGCACTCAGTAGATGTGTTTTAGAACAGACTACATGATTGTCAAATTATGAATCAAGGAGAACATGATTTGAAGGCTTTGCCTTATTTTTGGAGAGACCAACCATCAGATAAGGCTCTCCGAGCAGCTTTCCACAGCTGCTGGCGTGTCCTCCACTCATGTTCCAGACGTGGGAGCTCTGAAGAGCTAAATAACAACTGAGCTAAAGCTGCAGCAGCCCCCAAATACACTCTGTACGCCCATAAACAGAATTCCAGGGGTCTTTCCTCTGTCCTCCCAAGGGAGCAAAAGAGAGACCTTTTGCCGTTCTTGAAGGCATGATGTGTGCCATGGTTTTTGAAGCCCGGGAAACATTGAACTTCATATTCACAACTTTTGGGAATTTATGTACCATCCAGAATTTTGAACCTGATGCTCCATGAGTTTATGGGAATCAAATCAAGATTGTCAGGGGCTTCAGGCTGCCAAGAGGGCTTGATATTTCCGTGAAGTTTTCTTCTTCCAAATGAACCTTGAGATTATTTGTCTATGGTTCTGCCAGGGGCCTCTCCAGACTGTGATTCGTTGGGAACAAGTCACCATGAACGTGTCCTGAGGTCTCCATCTTCCTGCCGTTGCATGCAAAATAGAACTTATCAAACACAAAGCAGAGCCAAGCTCTCTGAATTCTACAAGACTCTTCAGAGGGCTTGGAATGACATGCACTCACAATTAAAACAAAAAAGAAGGATGAGTAAACAGGGAATGGAGAATCACATATTTTTCTAAATTAGATTTATCTGTAAGATTTAGATATGTGCAAACATATTTTGAATGATCTGGTATGAATTATAGTTTTTTTTTTTTTATTAAAAAACTAGTCTGCTTTGTCCTTATGGGTGAAGTAAAAAGAGACGTGCTTTGCTGGATATTTCTCTTTGGTAAGTATTGAATTTTGAGGGAATACTAATCTCTGTAGCCAAATTGAAAAATTGCTCTGAATTTAAAGGATACTCCATCTGAATTCAAGCTGTGTTTGGGTTTGGCAACATATATTTTTTTGGCAATGAAAAGGAAGTTTGATTCTTATGACTTGTTAGACCTCAAACAGGCTCGCACACAAGCTGTAGTCCCCGCGATGTAGACGTGGAGAAAAGTGATAGATGAGAGGAAAGTTTGCCTCAAATGAAGCAAACAAATGAGGATTTTTAAAAAAGATTTTGCTTATTTATAGAGAGAGGGGGACAGAGAGAGAAAGAGGAAGAGAAACATCAATGTGAGAGAGAAAGGTCGATCTGTCACCTCCCCTACATGGCCCAACAGGGGATGACCCCGCAATCCCAGCATGTGCCCTGACCAGGAATCGAACTGGTGACCATTCAGTTTGCTGAATGATGCCCAACCAACTGAGCCACACCAGTTAGGGCAGCACCTGAAGATTTTAAAACATAGGAATTATTTTAAGTCAAAAGCTTTGAGATACTAAACTTGTTTTTTTTCATTTTCAGTATTCTTTAAAATTCAGAAATGTACGGATTTTCTCAGCTCATGCTGTTTGTTTCAGATTCCCCTTCATAAACGGTAAAAGGACAATGGTCTGGCTATTTTCAAGGCTTAAAAGAAAAAGAACTACTACCCGTAAGTGCCTGTTAGGTTGCCTTAACATTGGACACAGCGTCTCATCCACGTTCATGTCTTCCCTATACAGCAAGTACCATTGCCCCACTTGACAGGTGGGGACAATGGTAGTCAGACAGGTCAAGTGATGTGCTCACACGCATGCAGTTAGTAAGTCTCAGGCCCTTTCTCACTGTTGTTTTCTTCACCTGGAACACTCCTGCCAGTATTCCCTTGGCCTCACGGCCTCCCCCAGAAATGTCTCAGCTTCTCTTCTCTATCTGGGCAATTCCTGTGTCTTTTAACACTCAGCTTTTTCGGAAACCTTGTCGGGTTTCCTACTCACCACCCACCCGAGCCATGGATAAGTGCCCTCCTGGGTTCTACCAGTCTGTGAACCTGCCTCTGCCTAGCATTCATCATGAGTGTGTTGAGTCTCTCTGTAGTCAGTCTCATTATCTGGACGTCAACTCCAGGTCGCAGGTGGAACTACCTCCTCTGTATGTGTCTTCCATGATTCACTTAGCCCTGAAACAATGTTTAATGTGGAATCTAGAAATACATACATACACAGCTCTCTTAAGATTTCTGCAAATAGGCACTCCATTGCCTTATCTTAAAAACAAACAAACAGCCCCCCCC
Source organism: Anoura caudifer (assembly GCA_004027475.1). Taxonomy (NCBI): domain Eukaryota; kingdom Metazoa; phylum Chordata; class Mammalia; order Chiroptera; family Phyllostomidae; genus Anoura; species Anoura caudifer. The sequence goes on from PVKU01006072.1 coordinate 20,863, forward strand.
CCCCAATATCTAGCAAAAATCCCTCTGTCCAGGGAGGCCATTCGCTGTAAGAGTGAATGGAGACTGCTTGCTCCCTGTTTCCCACCTGCTTTCATACTATTCTTCCAAAACAATCACCAAAATTCACTTCGGAAGGAAGGCTACGATGTCGATTACACTGCTCCTTCATATTTGCAGTATGTCTGGGCTCTGTATTTGGGGACAGTGAATATAGGGCTTCAGATAAAGATTTAAGCTAGTGTTTTAGGGGGAGCTGAATCCCAGGACAGTGGGAGTCAGAGGCATGGGGAGCAATGTAGGCAAGAATGGGAAGGCAGAAAGGGTAAAGCCTAGCGCTAGTTGGTGTAGCGTAGCCAACTGAACGCAGGCCTGCGAACCGAAGGATTGCTGAGTTCAATTCCCAGTCAGGGCACAGGACACGTGCCTGGATTGTGGGCCAGGTCTCCAGTAGGGGGCGTGCGAGAGGCAACCACACATTGATGTTTCCCTCTCTCCTTGCCTTCCCCTCTCTTAAAAAATAAATACACAAAATCTTTTTTAAAAAAACTATCCTAAAAAAACAGATAAAGCCTACTACTGCTGTTACTTCTTCACAATGAGCTATAAAGAGACACTTCTGCTGTTTGGTTGGTGTCTACGCTTGGTCACATAGGACATCTTCAGGCAGGCTGATTGGAAGGAGTAAGGGAGGGAAAATTAATCTGTCTAGTTTTCTTTTCCTGCCCGCCTTGGGCCAAGATGGTGCTATGAGGAGTTAAGTAGCTTGCATGCCAGTGAGGTCATCTGGCTGCTTCGGCAGCCCCTTGGGGACAGAGGTACTCCCTGTGGCAGCATTTCCCCAAATCCAGAAGAGGTGGAATGAGACAGGAACTGCAGGCATGAGGCAGCTACTTTGTAGGACTGATTGTGTGGATTGCATACCTTGTAACACATACAATGCACTCCTGATGGGGCTTGAGTCAACAGCTGAAGCTCCCAGAACCAGTGAGGCCCAGAGACTCAGAAGAGGCACGTAAGTCTCATACAGGTACATTTCCATCTTGTGATCGATTCATTTCTCACTTCACACTGTCATCTGTCATGATCTCATTGCCTTCTGAAACTATGGTGTAGCTGGTCCGAATGTCCAAGTGTCTTCTACCTGGACAATATAGCACAGCATGTCTAAAACTAACTTCAGTAATACTCTTCTAACAAAACCTTTCCCTTCCCTGACTTTCCTCATTTCTCTTCACTGATTCTTGTAGCCACAAAGTTCAAAACTTCAAAATCATCATCCTTCCTGTCTTGGATAGGTCGGGCCCATAATGTAAACATATCAGCAATTTCCCCGCAGTGACAAGGACACTCTGTGGTCCAAATTACACATTCTGTTCATGCATGAATAAACCGAGTGAATGTCTCTGCTTTTCAGGTTGTACTCGTGCAGAAAATGCTGGTTACAGATGGGGAAGGAGGAGAGGAAAGAGAGGACTCTATAAACCGGGTACAGCCACATTGACCCAGCTGGAAGTGTTTGCTGGGACACTGCTTCTTTCTGCCACTGCGCTGCCACCAGCCACTCTGGCTGGAACCATCAGCATATATGGATATCAATCAGGAGGGTTTGAAAAACAGAATACTAGATGTATTAATTTGTCATAAGTACCTGCTTTCGATGGAAGAATCTCAGAGGTACTTAAGTGGTTGGACCTTTAGCCAAGTGCCGAGTTTTTGCAAAATTTAAGGTCTTGCTAGGTAATTTATGCCTCCCCAGTAAAGCAGAGGACAAATTCTAGGAGGAAGGTGAGTAAGTTTCTTACAAGGCTCACCTTCTGTTTCTCCTCTTAACATACATTATTAATGAAGGAACTTTAGAAGACTGTAGGAGTAAAATGTAGCTGTTTGGAATTTTATGCGAAAGTGCATGTCAGATTTGGGAGTCTGCAAGTTTTGGACATGTCAGAAATGGTGACTGAAAGCTGTCACCTCAAACATAATACAAAGGGCTCTCTGTCCCACCTGCCACACCTGCTAATCAGGGCCTGAGTCTGGGGGAGTCACCGGCCCATTGTGTTGTTCTGGAATCTTTCCTCCACGGAGAAACTGCCTTCAGTGAAAAAGAAAATCAGACTCCAGAAGTGGTATTTTGCCAGCAACATGTCTAATGGCCTTTTCATCTGCCCGATGAACTCATTGTAGCTATGGAAATTCTAATTTATTATCTTGGGTCAGTTTCAGAAATGTGCTTCGAATGAACTTATCAACTAATAAACTAATAAATTGTTTTTTGGCTGTGTTTAAATATATGCTGCTCAGAGTTTAAAGATCAGGGCATTTTTTAGGGTCAAGTTTGCTTCATAATTTTTCTATGTCACTTATTCACTTTCCATTAAAATCTTTTTTTTTTTCTATCAAAAAGGTGTTAGGCTTCTGATCGCTCATGGAAATTGTACTTCACATTTGTATTACCTCATCCAAACGTATGTTCCCAGTGAACCTGTCATCAAGTGGACTTGATGCCTATGTTTTTCCTTTTGTAGCAAGATGCCTAACTGGTTACTTATACAGGCCTTGTCAGTGAAATTACAGAGGGGAGGGGGGAAAATGTGTAGCAATTACAAGCATTAGAAGTGAGCCCAGAGGTTCCTGAAGCAGCTGATGCTGAGATTGTACGGGAAGCCAAGTTGTTTCTTCAAAATCAAAGTGAGCAGAACTGGAGTCAATTAATTCATCGAACACTTGGGTCACGTACAAGAACTCTGCAGTTACAAAGGTAACTGCCATTTTCCCTTAAGGAAAACATGTCCGTGGTTTGTCCATTCAGTGAACACTTTCTGAGCAGGTTTCGTCTACCGGGGTAGGTCCCGGAGATACAGTGGCGTTTAGCACATGATGCGAGTCCTGGCAGTGCTGAATGCGAGCCCTGATACAAAGTAACAGCCTGTGCACGAGGAGCGGACAATGCGTAGTGGGCGTTCCCAGGATGCGCTGGCTGCATGCGTGTGGGCGGGTGGACGTTAGGACTTCATGCAGGAGGCCCTTTGCTCTGGGCCTCGAAGGGTGGGCAAGGCCGGAACAGTGGGGATGGCGAGGAAGAGCATCCTCCATGGAGAGAGCATCGTAACTGAGCGCCCCTCCAACTCTAGTGCTTTCTAGTTGTATCACTCCAACCTTGCACGAGCTGAAGTGGCTCCTCAGAACTGTGGCAAACGGGTCAGTGGGGGCAGGCCCTCCATCCAACAGTCAGAGGAATCTTGGGAAAGATGAGCGTCCAGGGGAGTCTGAGGTACTGTTCTGGGCATGTCTCGTTAGGCCATGTTTCCTCCACAGAATTTCCTCAGACTCACTGGCTAATATTCTTGGACTCCAATATTATTGGACTTAGATTCTAGGTTTATTTTACCAATAACCGGATAAAATAAAAGGTACATTTTATATTGTACACATTGGTTAGGAAGCAAGTTCATCTCCATTGCCAGAAAGTTCTGAGAGAGCATCTGAAATGTCACACCTTGCTCGGAAGCTGACAATACCTTTGCGTACATTTTCAATTTGCCTTCAATTCTCTTCATTTCAGTTCTCCTAAAATGGTATCTAGGTACTTCAAACAACTAGGACACAACGTGATCTGCCATTGCCCTAATTTAAATGTATCACTTTCTGCAGATTTAAATTTGCATCAACATTGCCTTTCTAACTAGACTGTCACTTCCTTGAGGCCAATATGATGTTATCTTTTTTTTTTTTTTTTAAATAAAATCTTACAGTTCTGTGTAGGTAAGGCGAGTACAAATGTTGGCTGAATTGACAACAGAGGTGGTACAGATCTGAAGTTTTTTCTCTAAGGGCTCAAATTTCAGAGCGTAGTTTCAGTGAATAAATGTTCCCCTACGGTTCAAGTAAAAGGGTTGGTTTTGTATTTTTTTTCTTCTTTTCTGTTAGGCCTGCAGGAATCAGCCCAGGGGAATTTACAAACCCTGCTCAGTCTTGACTAATGACCAGTGTCTCCTTTGAGAGACATTGGATCAAGATGAATTTGTTTACTTGAAACATCATAGAAGTCAAGGATACATTAATCCTGCAATGAATGAATAACTTTTCCCTCCTTGTTCTTGGCCTCCATCAAAATTACCACCTCTTGTTGAATTTTGGAGGCTTATTGTTTTATTGTTTCTTATAAAGAATTTTAAATATCACCACATTATAATTGTAATCTTTATAGTCTCTTCAAATATATCTTGAACATTTTTCTATATGAAATATTCTTCTACAGCCCAATTTCAATAACTATATATGTTCCATTACATGACTGTATTATACTTTTTAACACTCAAAATGAATACATTATAGTTGTAAAATATGCTTGCAATATACAAATTAATATTGGTATGTATTGCTTCGCTCACTGATTCTCACTAGAGTTAATCAGCATTTGTGTCTTAAATTGACTGGTTAGGCTTTTTTTATCCTCACCGAGGACATGCTTATTGATCTTAGGGAGAGAAGAAGGGAGGGCGAGAGAGAGGGAGAGATACATTGATCAGTTGTCTCTTATCGAAGTCCCGACCAGGGACTGAACTTGCAACCAGACACGTACTCTGACTGGGGATCAAACCTGCAACCTCTCAAAGTTTCCAGGACGATGCTCCAACCAACTGAGCCACACTGGCCAGGGTTGGTTGGGTATTTTATATACAGTTGCATCTGTATGTATTAATAAAGTTTATTTTAAAATACAAACATTGCATCTTGAGTAGACTTCATTACATAGAAATGTATATTTCTAAAATATACATACAGGATACAAAAATAACAATACTATGAAACCTGCAGACACAAGCAGCCAGCTCCAGAAACAGAACATGCCTGATACCTTAGAAAACACCTTCTCGTCTTTCCCAGCTGCATTCCTCATCCTAGTTCCCAATGATTAGATCTGAAATTTTCTTTAATTCATTCACAAGCTTTGAATAATTTTAAAACATACATCTGTAGTCCTGAAAGTGCATTTTAAAGTTGTACATGCTTTCAAACACTACGGAGGTAGAGACATGCTTTCCAAATGTTCTAAATTGGATCTTGCCTTTCACAAGCAACGATATTTTCCGCAGCAGCAGGCAAGAGCCCTTCCCGGGTCCTCCTCAGGATTCTGATGTAGGTGCCATCTCTGTTCCTTTGGTGAACGTACTGTTCCATGTGAAAGTCAAGGTTGGTGCCCCCTAAGCGACGCTGCTGCAAGGAGTGCAAGCAGATTCGTCTTCCTCTAGGACACCACGTGCTTCTGACATTGTGAAACTTTCCCTTAAATTATGACAGGAACCCAGGACTAGGTGGTGTGGACCGCCCTTTGGGTGTCATGGAAGAGCAATACTTTTTTGTGTCTTTCCTTTTTTCATCAGTCTTGCCAGAAACTTAGTGGCTTTTTACTAGTCTTTTCGAAGAGCTGTCTTCTGACTTGATTGAATTTTTACATTGTGTATATATTTGTTAATCCATTAACTTCTACACTTATCTTTATTTTTTCCTTCATTATGTTTTTTTTTTTTTTTTTTTGGGGGGGGGGCAGGCAGAGAGTTCTGTTTTTATCCCAACACCTTACGGTGATGAATGCTTGGTGGATTAAGCATGAGCAAATAGACTACATAACACAAGGCGCTTTTGTCTTGGCCGGTGCAGCGTCAAGAAAGTCCTGCCGCCTCCCTCATCCTTTTTTGGCCGTTAAATGCAGAGGATGCAGCAGGCTCCATAGGATTCCAATTGGCTCTAGGAGACGACATTGCCACAAAATGGATGGACTCACAACCCTTGCATCCTTGGTGACTGAGACATCAGGAGAAACACACTTCCGTTGTGTCAGGTCACCGAGGCTTCAAGGTTCACCTGCTCGGATGCTTCGATGCAGCGCGGCCTGAGGAGTCGGGGGGTTCCAGTCTTCTATGTCCCCGCTGACATTTTGTCTGTTCAATCCGGCAGCTACTGAAAAAAATGTGTTAAAATGTTCCAATCTGATAGTGGATTCTGTGAATTTCTGCTTGTATTTCTATTTTCTATTTTTCTATTTGTATTTCTATTTTTCTTTTTGTGTTTTATCTTTCTGTTGTCTTTTTATATTATTAGGTAGATGCAAGTTCAGAAGAGTTTTATTTTCCTGCTAAATTTAATCTTCTATCATTATAGATCGACTTTTTATTTCCAATAATGCTCCTTGCCTTAGAGTTTATATTGTTTGATTTAAATATAATTGTTCCCACTTCATTTGTTTAGTACTGATTATATCTTTTTCTATTTTAACTTTTTATCTACTCCATGTCTGTATCTTTTAGGTGTGCCTCTTCAGCATATTGATGCATTAAAAAAATCTAGGCAACTTTTTTTGGTAATATATTTACTATGGTTTTAGATAGATTTGTATTTATTTACAGTACCTTCATTTTTCTTTTAATGTATTTCCCTTAGTTGGAATTTTTATTTTATTTTTTCCTTCCTGAGATTTTATTAAATTCTTTACTGGCTTTAAAAATAGACTATCAATACATATTTGTTTCTTCTCTGTCAAATTTCTTTCAGTTTAAGATTATTACTTTATTAAATTAACTAATAAAGAAAATTAAAGAAATAAATTACTTTTTTAATTTAAAGAATGTTACCCAGTCAATTTTTTTTTAAGTTAAAGAATATTACCTATAATACACCCTTTAGAATTTTCTTGAAGGAAGTTCTCTTAGGAGTAAATGCTTTTAGGTTTCGCTTGTTTATAATGCTTTTAAAAATAATTAATTGTTTTAAAAGTATCCTTTTATTGGGTACACAATTTAAGATCGAAGCTTCTGTTTGCAAATATTATGGATTAGATTGTCACAGACCGACCTTTTCTCTGAGAAAACGAGAAGAGCTGTGTGAAGAGGAAACACCTGTTGGAAGGCTTTGGCGCGGTGCTGAGGCAGCCGTAGCATGTTGTGGTCAAGGTTCTGAAGAGAACGGAATTGAAAAAACGTGAGCCCAACTTACTCACTGCTTCTCTTCCTAACGCATCTGCTGCCCAGCTGAGATGTCAATCAGAGATTTTATCTCCGGGGATACAAAAATTGCATAACAAGGTATTTGTGAAAAGAATAGCAATTTATGTTTTCAAGAAGCTGATAGGGGAAGGGAAATGGAACATACTTTACTAATCCAGAGATGTGAGAAAGAAATAAAAGAGGAACACAAAACTATGGAAAAATAGAAAAAAATACCATGCTGGGTTTAAAATGAAATATATCAGCATTTACATCAAATATTGCCATTAATGGGTGAGTAAATAGTATACAGGAGAATATAAATGCAAAACTCAACTCTTTGCTGTTTTAAAGAGATATGCCTTAAATATGAGAATAGAAAGGTTGAACGTGAAAGAATGAAAATAATATAACATAAACAATGATTCTAAGTTGATGTTTATCTTCTGTGTGGTTAAATTATGCTTTTGAGAAATTAGTTGTCAATGTAATTATCATTCATTAGAGGATAATTTGTGTTTTGTCTTGGGTTGATATTAAGATGTTTTTCTTTGGTACACAGTTTGGCCATGGTGTGCCTGGATGTGGTTTTCATTTTATTTATCTTGAGATTTATTAGCTTTCCAGTAGCTATTAATTAATTATTAGCTGTGCAAATTTCTTGTGCATTATCCCTTCAAATGCTTCTTCTGTTTAATTTTCTATCTCCTTTTCCTGTAATATTTAAATAGGTATTGGACCTTCCTACCTTACTCTCCATATCTCTTAGCCACTTTGCCACATTTTTCATTTGTCTATTTATATGTCCTGAATTCTAGAAAATTTCACATAAGCAGTCTAGTTAATTACTTCATTTTTGGCTATGTGTAATGTGTTCTATGGTATTTTGTAGGTTATAATAGGTTTTATTTCTAAACAAGTTTTATGTTTTTGTATTTCAAGATATGCTTTTCCATTTTTAAGAAGCTTTTGTGCTGTTGTTATATATTAAATTCCACACTTTATTTCTTTAAATGTATTAAACATATTTGTTTTATTTTCAAATGGATAATTCTAGTACCTGAGGTCTTCATGGGTCACAGCAATCTTGTATCAGGTTAAATTGTGTCCCACTAACCCCCACCCCCCCAAAAAAAATCATGTGCTTTCTAGAACCTCAGAATGTGATTTTATTTGGAAACAAGGTCTTTGCAGATGTAATTATTTAAGATGACATCAAACTGGAGTAGTGTGGGTCCTAATTACAATGTGATTAGTGTCTTTATAAGAAGAGACACGGAAACACATGCTAAGAGAGAAGATGTGAAGAGAGACACGTGTAGAGAGAGCCGTGTGAAGACAGAGTCAGAGATTAGAGTGATGCATCTACAAGCCAAGGAGTGCCAAGGATTTTTAGCAACCAACAGAGGCCAGGAGAGAGTCAAGGAGGAGACCCTCCCCAAGAGTCCTCAGAGAGACCCGGCCCTGCTGACACCTTGATCCCGACTTGTCGCCTTCAAAACGGTAAAAGATCGAATTTTTGTTATTTTCCACCACCAACTTTGTGGTACTTTGTTACAACAGCCCTAGAATACTGAGATAAACCTCATCTGTAAAATGGATAATACAAACTCACTCAAAGATGCAATGTGATTGAATGAGACCATGTATATAAAGTGCTTTGCCCTGTCTTGTCCAAAAAAAGTGCTCCCTAAATGTCATCTTTTTGGATTGCTGTCCAAACATCTCATCTCTGTGACAGAGTTGGATCATTTTTTAAAGATACACATATACATAAATATACATATATACAACACACACATATAATATCTGCATATTCACATCATATGATGCCACATACAACTGATTTCCAATTCTCTCCACTTAGGTCCCATCTAGATCTTTCTGTAGGATCCCAGCTATGAGCCCCTTAAGGGTTTCTCCTATTTTTGAGAATAGCATGTATCTAAGTTTCTCAATTTCAAACCAGATTTCATGCCATGGAACATTAACTTTTTTCCTCTAAATAAGAGAGAGAGCATTCTTTGCAAATAAAGATCCAGAAATAGTGAACTGTGTTAGAAGGGAAAAATTTCATCAATAGTTAGTACCTTCTTGATTATTTTTCATTAGTCAGAAAAGTCTTTCATAAACCTATTTTTCAGAATAAAAAAAAGTAATGATGGCTCCAGTGGTTTACATAGTAGTGGTGCTCGCTTAAGATAAGCCAGAAAGTAACACTCTCTCTCTGTGGCAGGAGCTTAACCAGTAGTTTAGCTTAGCTGGCTGAGCCAAAACTTCTAAGTGAGAGGTGAAGTACTAAGTGAGAAACGTTGAATTTAATCTTCTGAGTCTTAGCGTATTAAAGTTCCTGAAAATCAGAATGAAAGTGTGCTTTAAAATAAATTCTATTATGAATTTGCACCAAATGCTGCTAATTTAGAAAGTGGCTTTTTTCTTCCAGTTGTCTCCTTGTGAATTTTAGTCATTAAAGCAATGACAAAAAAATCTTATTTTGTCCTGGGGGATAAGCATACACACCCCGCCACTTTTAATACATTTTGATACATGAGGTGATACTAGGGGTAGTGTACGAATAAAAAACAAAGCCCCGGACTTGACCATAGCGTCTTAATTCAAAGATAGACTGGTTAACCCTAGACTGACATCAACTAGGGAAACTAAAACGGTCTTTTCAACTATGTATTCTATATCAGGAGAAGATTTTTTCCTTTCCTTTAAGGGCTCAATTCATGATGTGATTATATAGTATAGTTATGCACCATCGTTCAATTTACATAGTGATACCACTTCATGAAATGAGGTTAATTAAGAGGAAATGCTTCAATCGTATTTTAAAGCACCAGACTCATATTCATAAGGATTCTTTTAAAAGATAGTGGAATAAATAACTCATTAATTATAGATGTAAGGCTGCTGGAAATTCATACATTCATTTGTTCAGTCATTCATATGTTTATTCAAAAATATTTTGTGCTAAAAATAGAACCTATACTAGGTATAGGAATCTAGGTTGGAGGAAAGATAATATACAAATTAAGTAAGTAAAATATAGAGAATATTAGATAGTGATGAGGAATTTGGAGGGAAATAACTTTGAGGGTGAAGCAGTATGTTGCAGTTTTTAACAAGGTGGCCAGGGAAGGCTGGGAAGGCGCCAGCTGAGCAAACAACTGAAGGAAGGGAAGGCACATTAAAGTGAAGTTGTTGGGGAGGAGTTAACATTCGAAAATCTGAACTACAAGGAAGATGCCAATGCTTACATAAACATGTTTAGAGAAATTTTTTAGGGTATCCTCTCTTTTTAAGAATTTCATATTGATTTACAGGAGATACCAAAACTTTAGACCAACAATAAAACATTTTTAGTTTATTCTGGAACTCTTTCTCAGCCAGCATCTATTTGTTCTAGAGCTGGTTCGGGTAATCTAGCCCAGGGCTTTGATCACAGGCCATTTATACAGATTAGGGTAAGTGTACCCTCAGCCATCAAGTGTACGACTGGATGTGGCTTGAGGTGTAGTCTACTTTTCAAAGTCTTGGAAGCAAGACTGTGTAGCGCTCTGGTCCACTCAAAACGTCAGGAACCATAAACAAGGCACTTTTATGTATCTGCTACTTCTGAATCTCCATTCACAAAATAAAAGAATTAGATTAATGGCTTTTAAGAGACACTTTTTTTTCCCCCTCAAGATCACTGTTGCTATTCAGGGCCTTTTGTGCTTCCATATAAATATTTGAAATATTTGTTCTAGCTCTGTGAAATATGTCATTGGCATCCTGATAGGAATTGCGTTGAATCTATAGATTGTTTGGGTAGTGAGGACATTTTATGGTTTTAATTCTCCCTATCCATGAACACGGTGTGTACTTCCATTTATTTGCATATTCTTCAATTTCTTTACTCAGTGTCTTATAATTTTCTGAGTACAGGTCTTTTACATCTTTGGTTAGACTTATTCCTTTTGTATTTTATTCTATTTGGAGCAATCGTAAATGGGATTGTTTTCTCAATTTCCCTTTCTGATAATTCATTGTTGGCTTATAAAAATGCAACTGATTTCTAGGTATTAATTTTGTATCCTGCTACTTTACTGAATTCATTTATCAGTTCTAGCAGTTTCTTGGTGGAGTCTTTGGGGTTCTCTATGTACGGTATCATGTCTTCTGCAAATAAAGACAGTTTTACTTCTTCCTTTCCACTGTGGATGCTGTTCATTCCTTCTTCTTGTCTGATAGCTATGACTAGCACTTCCATTACTATGCTGAATAAGAGAGGCAAAAGCAGACATCTCTGTCTTTTTTCCGATCTTAAGAGGAACTCTTGTAGTTTTTGCCCATTGAGTATGATGTTGGCTGTAGGCTTCTCGTATGTGGCCTTTATTATGTTTAGGCATGTTACTTCTATTTCCACTTTGCTGACAGTTTTTATTGTAAATGGGTGCTGGATTTTCTCAAAAGCTTTTTCTGCATCTATTGATATGATCATGTGGTTTTTATCCTTCATTTTGTTTATGTGGTGAATCACATTTATTGATTTGCAAATGTTATACCAATCTTGCATCCCTGAAATAAATCCCACTTGGTTATGCTGTATGATCTTTTTGATGCATTGCTGTATTTGGTTCTCTAATATTTTGTTGAGGGTTTTAGTGTCTATGTCCATCAGGGATATTGGCCTATAATTTTCTTTTTTTGTAGTGTCTTTATCTGGTTTTGGAATTAGGATAATGCTGGCCTTATAAAATAAGCTTGGGAGTCTTCCTTCCTCTTGAATTTTTTGAAATAGTTTAAGAATGAGAGGTGTTAGTTCTTCTCAGAATGTTTGGTAAAATTCACCTGTGAAGCTATTTGGTCCAGGGCTTTTGTTTGTTGGGAGTTTTTTGATTACTGCTTCAATTTCTCTAGGTGTCTGTCTATTCAGGTTCTCTGATTCCTCCTGATTTAGTTTTGGAAGATTGTATATTTCTAGGAATTTATCCATTTTGTCCAGGTTGTCCAGTTTGTAGGCATATAGTTGTTCATAATATATTCTCACAATCCTTTGTGTTTCTTTGGTGCCAATTGTTATTTCTCCTCTTTCATTTCTAATTTTATTTATTTAGATCTCCTTTCTTTTTTCTTGGTTAAAAGTTTTCAAGGTGGAGGACTCACACTACCTAATATCAAACTATGCTATAAGGCCATAGTAATCAAAACAGACACATAGATCAATGGAACAGAACAGAGAATCCAGAAACAAACCCACACCTCTATAGACAATGAATATTCAACAGAGGAAGCAAGCACATACAATGGGCTAAAGATATTTTATTCAATAAATGGTTGGGAAAATTGGACAGACAATGTGCAGAAAAAGGAAAATAGACCATCTTCTTACACCACACAAAAGAATAAATTCATAATGGATTGAAGACCTGAAACCATAAAAATCCTAGAAGAAAATATAGGCAGTAAAATCTCAGACATTGCTCATAGCAATATTTTATCTGATAAATCTCCTCAGGCAAGGAAAACTGAAGAAAAAATAAACAAATGGGACCATGTCAAATTACAAAGGTTTTGCACAGCAAAGGGAAACATCAACAAAATTAAAAAAAAAAAAAGGAATGAAAACATATTCACCAATACAGCTGATAAGGGGTTAACATCTAACATGTATGAAGAACTTATAAAACTGAATGCCAAAAAAGTGAGACAAAACAAAACAAATAAACAAATCAATTACAAAATGGGCAAAGGACCTGAATAGACATTTCTCCAAAGAGGACATACAGATGGCCCATAGACGTATGAAAAGATGCTCAAAGTCACAAACCATCAGAGAAATGCAAATTAAAAACACAATGAGATATCACTTCACACTTTTCAGATGGCCATCATCAATAGATCAACAAACAACAAGTGCTGATGAGGATGTGGAGGAAGGGGAACGCTTTTTCTCTGTTGGTGGAAATGCAGACTGGAGTAGCCACTGAGGAAAGCAGTATGGAGATACCTCAAAAAATTAAAAATGGAACTGTCTTATGCCCCACTGATTCCACTTCTGAGAATTTATCCAAAGAAACCCAAAACACTAGTTTGAATGAACACAAGCCCCCACTATGATCACTGCAGCATTATTTACAATCACCAAGATAGGGAAGCAGCCCAAGTGCCCATCAGTAGATGAGCGGATAAAACAGCTGTGGGACATTTACACAATGGAATTCTACTTCCATTGCTGTAAAAAAGAAGAAAATTTTACCTTTTGTGACAGTATGGACAGACCTGGAGAACATTATGCTAAGTGAAATAAGCCAGTCTGAGAAAGACAAATACATTATGATCTCACTCATATGTGGAATCTAATGAACAAACCAAACTAACAAGCAAAATAGAGACGGACTCAGAGAGAGCAGGCTGACGGCGCTGGCGCAGGGAGCTGGTTGGGCGGAGGAGGGATTGAGCAAAAAGGAGCAAGGACTCATGGACATGGACAACCGTGTGGTGGTTATGGGGGAAGGGGGGTATAAGGTAATGGAAAAAATACAATAAAAATAAATAAAAAGACAGTTTGGGTTCTCACATTCCATGATTACCTATTGCTTTGATTTCTATGTGGAACATTTTAAATTGTGAACATATTGCCTACATCAGCAGATTTTCCATAAAGAATTTTCTTTGCTCTTGTTAGTAATGATTCTTCCTCATGTACTTGACTCAAAGGACTTCTCTTATTGAGGAAACTTATTTACAAATTTGACTCAGAACTGGGGGAAAAGGGGCTTCCTTAGCCCCTTTGAGTATGAGAGGGCTTGAGCATCTATATTTTATAAGGAGCTTCTGAGATTTTCTGTTCTATTCCCCATGACATGTAAAGCTGAATTAATAAAAACCTAACCTATAAGAGTTTTAAAACAATAGAAAAATAAAAGAGTTATTTATTTAATAAATTTAATTAAACTTATTAAATTAATTAAACTTATTAATTAAACTTATTAATTAAATTTAAATAAACTGATTTTGAGACCATCGAAATCAGTGCGTGGTTCATTTTGGTAAACAAGACACGTGTAGCTTGTCCAGGGCAGACAGAGCATCGAAGTCTTTCTGTTCGCCCTGGAGAAGTGTAAGTAGTGAAGGCAGGCCACAGGCCACAGGCCACAGGCCACAGGCCACAGGCCACATGCTGAGTGATCTGTGGAGCCAAGTTAGCTTTGGCCATGAGCTTGGAAGAAAATGTTCTTCTTTTGAAATATTGGCTGTTTTTCCTCTTTCATGCTTTATTTTTTTCCTTCTACTTCTAACTGAATTGGAACTTTTACTCTAATTTCCTTCAACCTTACAGTTTCTTCAAAACATTTGGCTACTAACATCTCACATAACAGTGAGATTCTTAATAGTTAACTTCATAGTAGCTTTTGCAAAGGTAATTTCTCCAAAGTTATTGGAATTGCTTTGCTTTCAGCAGACATCTCTCTTTTCAGTTGTATCTACAAAACATAAAAGTTTGCTCCTTTATGCAGAAATGTTTTCAAATGAACTAGTTTTTATTTCTGTTCCTACAATACTTATTTTTTTAAAAAAAAATTATCATGTTAGCAAAGTATGCCAGTGTGTCTGCTTCTCCCAGCAATGTTGGAAAGGATGAGAGAAAATGATGCACTGTCGTTCCATCCAACTTTATACACCAAAGGTTTGTAAAACACAATGGCTGGGCGGAAGTCAGCAACCGAGAACACCCCGTATTGCATAGTCTTTGCGTAGCTCTATAGTGCCTTGAAGCTATATAGGATTAGACATAGCAAATTCTGGAACAGAAAGCAAATGACTTTCTACGTATTTTAAAATAATGGTTCAGTTTCTGTCATTTCTCTGAACCTCTTTCCTCGTAGTACCTTTGCCGGGCATAGCTGTTTTTCCTTACGTGTCTCGAAGGAAATGCCTGGTTTTGCACTTCACTGGCGAACGCGAAATTTCTCCTCTGTGCGTTTCCCTTGAGCGCCTATCTTCTCTCCCCCTCTCCCCAACCTAGTGATCCCAACAAGGAGCAGCGGACAGAAGCACGGAAGGAGTTACCTGAGGCTTTGCTGAAGCCCACCTTCGGACGCAGCCCGGGCAGTTCACTGCCAGCGCTGTGCAGATTGTTTGCTTACACGTACGCCACGGCAAGACGAAGAGAAAAGGCACGACGGGAGCAACACATGAAGTCTTTTTTGAGGGACCAGAAGCATTTATTTTTAAGTACTTGCTTTATTGTCCATGAAAGTAATAACTTGATACCAGTTGTTTTTGGAGTTGTTCCAAACCATAAAAATCCAAATATTATTACCCGTTGTAGAAAGTGCTGTGATTTGTACAACCCCCAGACTTGAAATTGATATTGAGGTAATTTTCTTTTAAGAGGTAAAATAGTGCAGGGGATAAAGTCATGGACGCAGGAGCCAAACTGCCTGGGTTTGAATCTCATTTTTCTCGGCCACTTTCTAGCTGTGTGAACTTGAACCGGTTATTTACTACTCTGTGTATATTTTCTCAGTAGAAAAGAGTGCGATAATGACACGCACTTCATGGCTAGTTAATGTAAAGCACTTACAAGAGTTCCTGGCGTGTGGTAAGTTCATGGGTTCAATGTCATTAATGTCTAAACTATTATTTTCAAAATTAGGGTTTTCCTAGAATGTTTCTCATCCTCTGTGTAGATGAACAGAATTGTTTACATTGTAGGCAACTCTTTCTTTTGAATGTCGTAAGAATGACATTAAAAATTAAACTGTCTGCTCTGAACATATATCTATTTAATAATTTCTATACCATTTATTTTTGTTGTTTTGATACCCTGCACCTTAGTTGGAAGTATTTGTATACTCTTATCACATATATGTTTTATTGCTAAAATCCTTTAAAAAGCCAAGATATGAAAATTATTTAATGTATTTAAGGAGGGAGAATATTTTTACCTGCAAGATCTAAAGTGTAAAAAAAAAAAAGCAGAGAAAGAGAAATTTGGAAAGGGATGCAGATAGGTCTTAAAGAAAATATAGCTAAAAATTTCTCCATCAGCGGTTCAGTTTTGTTTAGTCAACTATTATTTTTTTAAAACATTATTTAGGAAATGAGTGGTAAACATTTATTCCCATTCTCAAAGGTGTGTGTTGCTTAGTAACAACTCAGGTGGTAACCGCAGCTGCGGCATGGAACACACTCTATCAGAATAGGTCTCACTAAAGATAGATTAAAGATAGAATTCTTCGTTTAGCCCAGAGGATTTCTTAAGATGGAGACTTAATAAAATCTACATAAGGAGTTGTTGAGAGTCATAAAACGCCAGTTCCACGTTGAGATTGATATGTGATATGAACTTGAATACTGCCATTATCATAGCTAATGCTTTAATGTGTGCTAAATACTTAATCATTATTGTGTGCTAACAACAATTCTGTAAGTGTGTTTATTTTGCCAGTATTTAAATTGAAACTTAGAAAGCAGAAGGAACTTGTCTGGGACCAGGTGGCCAGGCAGTGGCCTCAGCGAGGTCTACCTGACCACCGTATCTAAAGCAAGTCCCGATCAGGCCTGTCCCTCTGTCACACTTGGCTCTGTTCTTCCCTCGTTTTTTTTTTTTTTTTGCCCTGTCATTTATTTGAACTTCTCATTTATTTATTCATTTGCTTATTTACATTTGTCTCCATGACACTATCCTGTATACCTTAAAAGAGCAATACAGTTTTTGGTGTCAATAGGATGGATTTTATTAAATGAATAAACATTAAACAATACTTCACATAATTCTTAAAGTAATCACATTATAATCATTATTTTAGTATTATCTTCTTTCTACAAATAGGGAAACAGAAACAGGTGGGTGAAAACAGAAGACCCAAAGATGTAGTATAAACTTTGAATTCAAAGCTGGATTTATTTTTCCCCAAAGTCCATTTACTTTTTTATATCTACATTAATAGTCTCTCCACAGGAACACCTTGAAACTAGGCTGGTAAAATACAATACTAGAAAATAAGGAGGATAAACCAAAAGTTTAGGAATCGATGAAAACATAGAAAGAACAGAAAGGAACATACTCCTTAAAGAAATGTCATTTCCCACTTCTGGCCAAGATGGAGGCATAGGGTAGACACACTGTGCCTCCTCGCACAATCAAAATTAAGAACAACAAAAATTTAGAAACAAAAAAACTCAACCAGATCTGACAGAAAATTGAACTGTAAGGAAGTCCAACAATCATTCATCCAGACCGGTAAGAGGGGGGAGTTGGTGGCCGGTGGAGAGGGGCAGTGGCAGGAAAAAGTGGTGGTTGGCGATCCTGGGCACACAGGCGGCAGCTAGCGACCCTGGGTGCAGGGTGGCAACGGGCAGACCCAATGGGGCACATAAGGGGCTGGCTAACCATGGACACACATTTGTGCACAGATAAACCAGGCAAAAACAGGCAGCAAGACAGACTGTGCAACATAGGGCCCCAGCACCAGGAAATAAAACCTAAAAACACCTATTGAAAACACTTGTGGGGGTTGAGGTACCAGGAGAGACTCCCAGCCTCACAAGAGAATTTGTTGGAGAGACCCACAGGGTCTTAGAATGTACATAAGCCCACCCACATGGAAATCAGCACCAGAAGGGCCCAATTTGCTTGTGGGAAGTGGTGCAAGGGACTGAAATACCAGAGAGAGCAGAGCAAGCGCCATTGTTCCCTCTCTGACCCCGTGCCCACATACAGCATCACAACCCAGAGACTGGGCTGCCCCGCCCTGGAGAACACCTAAGCCTCCGCCCATCATACATAACAGGTAAGACCAGACCCCCCCCCCAAAAAAAAATGGCTCAAATGGCAGGACAGATCAAAGCCCCAGAGCCAATACATCTAAGCAACCAAGAGATAGCCAACCTATCAGATGCACAGTTCAAAGCACTGATGATCAGGATGCTCACAGAATTGGTTGATTTTGGTTGCAAATTAGATGAAAAAATGAAGGCTACAATAAGTGAATTGAAGGAAAATGTACAGGGAACCAATAGAGATAGGAAGAAAACTGGGACTCAAATCAATGGAGTGGACCAGAAGGAAGAAAGAAACAACCAAACAGAAAAGAATGAAGAAGCAAGAATTCAAAAAAATGAGGAGTGGCTTAGGAACCTCCAGGACATCTTTAAATGTCCCAACATCCGAATTATAGGGGCACCAGAAGGGGAAGAGGAAGAGCAACAAGTGAAAAACCTATTTGAACAAATAATAAAGGAGAAATTCCCCAATCTGGCAAAGGAAATAGACTTCCAGCAAGTCCAGGAAGCTCAGAGAATTCCAAAGAAGGTGGACCCAAGGAGGAACACACCAAGGCACATCATAACTATATTAGCCAAGATTAAAATGAAGGAGAGAATTCTAGAAGCAGTAAGGGATAAGGGGACAGCCACCTACAAAGGAGTTCCCATCAGACTGTCAGCTGATTTCTCAAAAGAGACCTTCTAGGCAAGAAGGGGCTGGAAAGAAGTATTCTAAGTCATGAAAGTCAAAGACCTACATCCAAGATTGCTCTATCCAGCCAAGCTGTCATTTAGAATGGAAGGACAGATGAAGTGCTTCTCGGATAAGGTCAAGTTAAAGGAGTTCATCATCACCAAGCCCTTATTATATGAAATGTTAAAGGGACTTATCTAAGAAAAAGAAGATCAAAACTATGAACAGTAAAAAGACAGCCAACTCACAGTTATTAACACCCACACCTATAACAAAAGCAAACTAAGCAAACAAGTAGAACAAGAACAGAACCACAGAAATGGAAATCCATGGAGGGTTAGCAACAGGGGAGTGGGAGAACGAGAGGGGGGAAAAGGTACAGAGAATAAGTAACATAGACAGTAGGTAGAAAATAGGAGGAGGGCAAGGATAGTGTGGGAAATGTAGAAGCTAAAGAACTTATGACACATGCACATGAACTAAAGGGGGAATGTGGGGAGGAGGGGGTTGTAGGGTGGAGGGGAATGAAGGGGGAAAATGGGACAACTGCAATAGCATAATCAATAAAATATATTAAATAAAAACAAATGTCATTTCTCTTTGGCTGTCAGATCAGCTTTGTTCCTTTGGATTTCTCAGAACCAGGGATGGACACTGTCTTGTGATTCCTGCCTCTTGTTTCAGAATCAATTATATTAATGGATAATTTGAGGTATAAAAAGACGAACAGATCAGGAGATGGTTCCTATTGAAAAGATAGCTATTAATTCCCCCTTACAGTGATATTTTTGCTTTGAATAAGTGTTCAATAAGAGGGGATGACCATGTGGAAGTAAAAGATGTAACAATGATAGCACAAATGATGGATCCAGATAAATGAAATTGTGTCCTTGTAAAGATAAAATATGAAGTAGAAGGGGTGAAGCACCAGGAGTGAATGATACAATATGAATTCTAATTTGACTGTGATAAGGATAGATACTGAAATTCCTAGAGTACCCATTAACAAAGTAATAATAAAGAGGCATAACTCAAAAGCTAATACTGGAATGTTGAAAAATATTTAATTGACCCAAAATAAGGCAGAGAGGCAGCAACAGAGAAACAAACGTCCAAGGGACAAGGGGAAGACAAGTGGCAAGATGGCTGACTTGGGCCTGGCTGTGAACACATACTCCATGTCGACTGACTAACCATTCCAACTAGAAAGAAGAAATTGTGAGACTGGATAAAAAGGCAAACTCTCCTACCATGTAGAAAACATAAATTTTATTTCATTTTATGTTTATATTTTTAAATTTTATTAGATTTATTGGGATGACATTGGTTAATAAAATTATATCTTTCAAGTGAAAAAGAAAGGGTAGTTGATGGCACTATTTCCAAGAGAAGGAGGCAGGTCATTCCAGTGGGGGCCACACGGGGAAGTACTGGGGTTGGTTACGAGGCAGAACAAGAGGGAGGAACTTCGGTCAAGAACCTTTATTGTGGTTTCTATGGGAAGAATGAGCAAGGCAGGGTGAACAGGCTTAGGCTTGGCTAGTTTGATTAATTTGTAGTGTCTGCCCCTGTTGTCTAGCCCTGATGTTTAGGGAAGATCAGAGTGTGAGAACCCAGTAAAGGAGGTGGTTTAGGTGTAAGCTCTGGGTTGGGTTGCATTTGAAAAACACACTCATGGGCAAGTTATTTACTATTTCTGAGGATGCCCTAACCCTGAGAGAGACAGTCTCTCTAGGGTCAACAAAGCCCCACAGAGCAAAGGATCAGAATACAGAAAATTAAAAGGTATGGTTAATACATTCCTCAGCTGTGCTTTTGAGGTACCTATTATAGAAAAGCCACGAAAACCACATTTTTCAGCCCCTTGGGTTGCAACCAGTTCCTTGAAATAAATGACAGATTTATATTTAAATGTTCCTTATGCATTTCATGTAATTTGCATTATACAGAATAAAGACAAATGTGTGATACATTTTCTGTTACCTTTTTGCACACTTACTTTAACTTTTTAACCTTTATTTTTAGGAAAAGAAAAAAGCCACTTAATGAAATAGAGTGTGTTCTCACCTAGGGGCAATTGGTTCCCCAAGGGGACATTTGGCAATGTCTGGGGACATTTCTGGTCTTCACATCTGATGAGGATGCTGGTGGCATCTAGCATCCCCATCAGAGACCAAAGGTGCCTCTAAACATCTTACCATATACAGAATAACCCAGCAACAAATAATTATCTGGCTCAAAGTGTCAGTAGTGCTGAGGCTGAGAATTCACCTATTTTCTCACTCCTTCTTAATTTGCATACACAGAGATTTATTATGACATTAGAGAATAAAGATGAACTTGAGAAATGAGTCTGGATTCAGATTTTTTCCCTTGCTGTTTATGTCCTTCCTGTTCCTTGCCTGATTTTGAGGATAGAATTCAACTGTATATAATTTCAATTTCTGTATTTAGAACTCAGATTACTATTTTTCAAGTCTGTGTGGTAATTGCTAAATTACATTAAAAAGAGCCCTTTAATTTCTTTATATACTGGTTGAGAAAGAGTAAGAAAAAGTGGATAGAAGAGGTCAGTTCATGGAAATATTTACCTATCCTACTTTCAATGAATAAATCTTTGCTTTGGGAGAACTTAGTTTGATAAACCTACAGTGCTGAAAAGTGTGGATGTTATTTATTTTACCTGAAACTTTCTTTTCAGTAACATTCAGACTGAATTAAAATGTGATACTAT
Organism: Anoura caudifer; assembly: GCA_004027475.1. Lineage (NCBI taxonomy): Eukaryota > Metazoa > Chordata > Mammalia > Chiroptera > Phyllostomidae > Anoura > Anoura caudifer. The sequence continues at coordinate 42,035 of PVKU01006072.1, forward strand.
TAGTATGGTTCTCCAGTTTCTTTTTTTTTTTTTTCTTCCCCCATCCCAGCCATCCCCACTTCCCTCCCCTGATTCCACACCCCCTTGGTTTTTGTCCACGTGTCCTTTATAGTTGTTCCTGAAAAGTCTTCCCCCTTTTCCCCCATTACCCCCTCCCACTTCCCCTCTGGTTACTGTCAGTTTGTTCTTAATTTCAATGTCTCTGGTTATATTTTGCTTGCTTGTTTGTTTTGTTGCTTAGGTTCCACTTAAAGGTGAGATCATATGGTATCTGTCTTTCACCACCTGGCTTATTTCCCTTAGCATAATGCTCTCCAGTTCCATCCATGCTGTTGCAAAGGGTAGGGGCTCCTTCTTTCTTTCTGCTGCGTAGAATTCCATTGCGTAAATGTACCAAAGTTTTTTGATCCATTCATTTACTGATGGGCACCTGGGTTGTTTCCAACATTTGGCTATTGTAAATTGTGCTGCTATGAACATAGGGGTGCATAGGTTCTTTTGGATTGGTGTTTCAAGATTCTTAGGATATAATCCCAGCAGTGGAATTGCCGGGTCAAAAGGCAGTTCCATTTTTAGTTTTCTGAGGAAATTCCACACTGTTTTCCACAGTGGCCGAACCAGTCTGCAACCCCACCATTGGTGCACTTGGGTTCCCTTTTCTCCACAGCCTCTCCAACGCTTGTAGTTTGTTGCTTCATTTATGATGGCCATTCTCACAGAACTCCAGTCTCTTTCTATGTGACATTCAAAGAGACCTTAAAAAGCGAAACACAGAGATCAGTGAGAACAAGAACAGAAATCATGTCAATTGAGAGAAAGAGGGACTATTAAAAGACAAGAGAATCTAGAATTTGGAAACTCTAGCAAAACAAAATGTGGACCAGGTAGGTCTACACCTTCCAGATGATACCTGTGAGTTTGGGGATCATAGTGCCCGGCAGGCTGCGACACTGGCTGAGACTCTTTCCACCCAGTACATTGAGGAACTTTTGTTTCTTCCCGGCCCGGATCTCTAAATTTACAAAGCAAGTCAAAGAGAAAATTATATATGTGTGTTTGTATGGGTGGGTATAATTTTATAACATGATTTATTTTTAAAAGTTGTATAAACTTGGGTAAATAAGTTGAGCATTTTAGTTCTCACATTTATAAAATGATATAGATCTATGCATAGTGAGTATTTTTCTAACTGGATTACGTGGGTACATATGTAAATATGTTCCACATATAAATTCATGGTGATAAAAATATCAAGGATCATATTTATTAAAAAGAGTGATTTTTTCAACCTGGAGGGCTTTTTCAAACACAGATTGCTGGGTTCCTCCCCCAGAGTTTCTGATTGATTAAGTCTGGGGTGGGGCCTGAGAATCTGCATTTCTATTGAACTGTTGCTGAAACTACCGGTGCAGGACCTCCCTTTGAGAACTACTGATCTATAAATGTAGGGACTCCCCATTCTTGATATTATTTGCTCTTGACCACAATCCTGATTAATAGTTATTGTTATTCTCATTTTATACGAGTGGACACCGAGGCTCAGAGGATTAAATAGTTTACCCAAACTCACCCAAGTACGGTGAGAAGAAAGGACAAAGTAAACTTTTTTCTGGCACCAGTTTTTTGGCTCCCTTCTTTGCTATCTGGTAAAGCCTGATCCCCATCAGGCTTTATTTCTGAAGAAGAGGTTTTGGTCTACATGGTATTTCCTCCATTACCTACAGCAGGTGTTGTATTTATGTCTGACCTAGGTATTTTCCTTCTTTCTTCATTTGTGAATGAGACACTGTCTGTGAATTGAATAAAAGCCTTACATATATAATAATAGGCAGAACCCTAGTCTCAGAGAGGGTGCAGATGACATTTTTATTACTGACTTTGTACACAGTGGTATTTGGCTTGCTGTCACGTGGTCAATGATCACTGCACTCTCTTTATTACTAGCCATGGACTTGAATTTCAGAGGTTGAAATAAAAGAAATTCAGAAGGTGGAAGTGAACTAACTTTTTTAAAATGCTAATTAAATAACTTAAGCTGGACACTTTATTAAGCCCATTATTTCACTTGCTTTCAATAAGGAGGACAAAGGGAAATTGGGGAGCTGTAGTAGGATATGGATATGCAGGCACAATTACAGCATTCCTCATGAAGAAGGAACTTCTTAATGAACAAAGAAGAATTTTAGGATTCTTAATATGCTAGTATTTCATAGTTTGTATTCAAATTTAATAGCAATGGATCCATGTTTTCTGCAATGCCAACTTGCCATGCAAAATTATATCAGTTGACACCTGTTTTCTAAGTTTGGGGGCTCTGTATTTTTCAAGCCTATAGTTTTAAAGGTTTAAAATTATATATACATGTGTATATACATATATATACACACACACATATACAGGCACTGGGCCTATTCTTGCTCTGGTGTTTCCATTTTTCCCCCCTTGTGCACTGCTTGAGTCCAGCACAAATGGTTCCCTTTCAACACAGAGTTCTGCTCATTATTGAAGATGGAAATAAGGCTAGAAGGCCTTTTCTCATGTTATTTCCAGAATACCTCAAACTGAGCTTTGCCTCCAGGCCCGTTTCTATGGAAAACCCAACCAAAAGCTTCTGGAAAACCTAACCAGGGACATCAGCGGAAGAAGCTTTAGATTCCATGGTCCATTTACCATCTTCTTCAGTGAATAACAAATTGGCTGTAATGTACTGCCATTGCAAACTATCAAAGCAGTAAATTTTATGGAATAACTCAACCATAATTACCAAGAAAAGCCAACATAGCAATAAAGCAATTTTGAAGAGTATTTCTCATTTAGGCCAAATTTTCTATTCTCGGAAAATGGTCATCCTACACCCATGAAGGGTCAGCATGCAGGACACTGTTGATGTGTTCCTTAAAAAACTCCTCTCTTTACACAAGGGCTTGGATTTTAGGCTATAAAAGGGCATCCTCCAATTTTATGGGAACAAAAATTTCTCCAGAGCAATGAGGGTATAGCTTATGTTTTCACAGAAGGATCTTCCTGGAATATGGATGTACGATTATTCCTTACATACAAGGTCTCTGCTTGCCTTATAAAGGGTTGTGGCTTGCATATAGACAGCAAAAGCGTGAGGCTTCTCCGTTAGGTTGGAGCTCTGGTCTCCAAAGAACTTAATTTGCCCTCTGTTTGGTCTGGTGAGGCAGCAAGGCAAGTGTGTTAGCCTCTTTTTCTTTCATTATTGGTTGGTCCAAAGTTCATGACTGATAGCTTAAAAAAATAATCAGTTGCCTTTTAAATACCTTTACTTATTTTTCCTCTTTATTATTCCCATAACCCTTCATTAGGCACTTCCTTTGCAGACAATTCACACTGTAATGAAATTTTTGTAATTATCATACCAACTGAAGCTTACAGTTGTAATTTCGTTGTCTCCGTTCACTTTAAAATAACTTTACATTGTCTTCTTGATGCAATAGCCATTTGTTGTTCTGACTTGGCAATTCATCATATATTTAAAGTTATTATGTCCATGTCAAAAAGTCTGCATTTTAATTTTTTTGTACCATAGAACTATGGTAGAGATATGGAAGTGAGCATACCTGTTCCAGCAACATAAGAAATAAAACTAGACTTGAGGCTTCTGTATTTACTTTTCTGGTGCTTTGTAGTTATTCCCTGGACTGCGCAAGGGTAAAAGAAAGGTCCGTTGCGGGTGCTCTGCTGTTGGGATCCGCACTGTCGGCGCCAGTCTCCAGACCTCCCTGGCACTGAGGCCCCTGACGTAGCCGTAGGAAGAGCAGTGCAGCTTGGTGGTTAAAGCCATGGTCTGCGGTGCCAGACAGACACTGGCTGGAATCCACGATTTGTTGGCTGCTTAGTTACATGACCCTAGATTCTTGTTTACCCTTGGTTGCCTTGTTTTTAAAAATGAAATTATATACTTTCCTACTCCAAGCATCCTTTCGAATATTAAATAAGAAAATCTGGATAAGACACCAGGTAGAATGACTGGCAGGACAGAAGCTCTCAAAACAGAGCAGCCCTGTGCTGGGTACAGGTGACCTGGTTCCGCGGCAGTATTAGTGTAGCGCGTACTACTAACATCTGTTGTGGTCAGAATCACTCTGCTTCTGCCTTCGCCTGTTTATTTCTCCAAGCTTCTGAAGTACTTCTTTCGTGACTCAATTTGACAAGTAACTAATTTGATGATGGCTAGGGAGAAAGGCAGTTTCTAAGTCTTCCCAGATACTTAAGTCTTCTGCAGACGTGGTCCCTAGTTTGTTTTGAAGGAATGCTATAGGGAAAGCTGGATTTGACTACCAAGTATAAAAGTTTCAGGGGGTGGATTAGGTTTAGTGCATGCATATTAGTATGTAAATGATACTGCTAAGGACCATCTATGTAGAAATCATTGAGCAGTCTTCCCAATCGGTTGATCTAGCTATTCTTTGAGCCGAGGACTGCATTCTTTTCAATTCAGGGGACACTTAGTTTGAAGGCCATGATAACATTTCAGGGCACAAAAAGGTTAAAGGAACTTTGCCATTTTCCTTAATTTTAAATTTCTGGACCATGTGCGATGGGGAAAAATGGACAGACCAGCGATTGAGAAAGTAGGAAGAAGGTGTTTTCCTGGTTCTCTAAACCTCTCTGACTCTTAGGGCCCCTCCTGTATAGTCCGGTTCCCCTCCTGGCACGTTAAACCTGAGGTTTGCAGGGTTTCCTCCTCACAGGAATCTTCTTCTCACCACACTCTGGAGTGCTCTCATCTACGCTTGGGATCTTGATTATCACTGTATCTCCCTCTCAGACATTCCCCCGACACTCATGTTCTTAGTTCACCCGGTTGGATGTGTTCTTCAATGGGTTATGAGGGCTGCCAATTTCAGAGCATATCACAGTAAACCTTTTGTGGAATCAACTCTACCAGCTCTTCTCCCTGTCAATGGATTCTCTGTCTTATCACTGTCCACCTGTTACCCAACATAAAAATGTGGGAGTCATCTCTGGGCCCTTCCTTCCTTTGAGCATCCACACCCACTGTTTTATTTCTTATTTATTTCTTGACTCTCTGTCTTTTAGTCTGTGTCTTATTTCAGTGCTTTATTTATTTACTTATTCATTTATTTTCAATTTTTGCAGACTATTCTCCACACAACCACCAGAGTGATGGATCTTAGATACGAATCTGATCATTCCCCTCCCAGCCATGGGATGGAGTCCACACCCTTCGGGTGACACAGAAAGCCTTTCATGACCTGGCACTGGACACTCACTGTCTGCACTTGATGGTCCAGCCAAGTGGAGAGGCTGGTGGATCTCTGCACATCTCTGCATACAACAGACTACCTCTATCTCTGCATCTTTTTAAAAAAGTTGTCTCTTTGATATTTCATGCTGTCCCTTACGTTTCTAACTGCTTAACTCCTACACAGTCTCTCAGTATTAGGTGAAGTGGTCATTTCTCCTTGGAAGCCTTTATTGAATTGATTTTCTATTTAGGCTGGATTGCCATTTGTCTTAATTTGGGTTCTCTAGAGGCAGTCCCTGAGAGGAAGATTAATGTGAAAGTGCTAAGGAGCCTTTCCAGGAAACGATCATGGGAGTGAGGAAGTGGGACCAGTAAGGGAAAGGAAGCAGGGAAAGTCCTACCAAGGGTGACTTTGGCTCTGTCTCACAGGAAAGCTCTGAAAGGAGCATCATGCCTCAGAGTTGTCTTCATTGGCATGAGGGAGAAGAACAGTTACAGTTCTCCATCCTTCAGCTATTATGTAGGGTTTTCCTCTAGGAGAACACACGCTCTCAGGCCTTTTAAGTTCTTTGTGCAAACAATCTGATGTGGCTGCCTGTTGAGAGGGAAAGCACACTCCAAGAGAGTGGGCACAACAGTGGCAAAGGGACAGAAGAGTGAGTGGAGCACGCTCCTCTGGATTCCGTTCTGGATGGGTCCCATGATGCTATCACTTCCAAAAAGTGTGGTTTGTTTGGCTTGCTGCAGCAAGGGGAACATAGTGCAGAGAGACCATGGGACATCCCGGTAAGAGTGTCTGGAGAGGGCTCGTGCTGAGTGATTCTCAGGAGGCATCATGGAGTGGACATCACCAGTCAAGGCGGGGGTGGTCAGCAACTGGATATCTCAGTGACCTTTGTGTAGGAAGCAAGAGGAGTAAAGTGGGGCTGAGGATATCATTGTGGGAAGCAGCAATCAACACAGAAGGAGGTGTGAGTCATTTTGTAGCTACAGGGTGGCCTCGGAGACGTCATTTTGGAAATACTGTTTTCTGTTGACTTCATTCATATCTAGTTGGACACACTGTTGATATTCTGTTAGAAATATCACAGTTTATTTATTATTCACTTTTTCACTAACCATCACCTTCATGAGTTAGTCCATAAATCCTACCACATAGGGAAGATTGAACAAGTAACGTATTACTTAATTTGGGGGGTTTATGGATTAAAATAATTTCCTCTAAAACAGTTATAGAGAAGCATGTAATACATTATAACCACTTTATTGGGTGCAGATAAAACACCCCACTTTGTGTTAGGTGGTTGCCATTGAGAGATTTTGGGCAGAGAGTTGGGAATGACAATCTGTTTAATGCAATGGCTTAGTGCTACTTAACATGCTACTACTGTTCCTGCTTAGAGCTTGGGGAGGAGGTGGAGGGAGCAAACCAAGTGTTTCTTCTTTTAAGATAGAGCAGATTTCCAAAGTGACTCTTACTTGTTCAGTGGAACTCAATCATCAGTCAAGGTTCCTGCACAAAATAGGTCACACACTCAGACTGGGTAATTTTAAGAGAGTGTAATAAAGGGGTCATTGAAAAAGATGGGGGCAGTGTACAGGTCGGCCACGTGGGTAATCTTGGAAAAAGAGCTTGTGGAGACGCCATAACTATTCCTGGGCCTGAAGGCGAGTGAGGGGAGGGTAGAGACTCAGAAGACTGTAGAAAAGGGCAACCTGACAACAACATGACCTTCCTTCAAGGGACTCAGCAAATGGGGGTGATCCTTCGTTGAAGAACTTTGGGGAAACACGCCCAGACTTCATTTTCCATCTTACTGGTGTTCCCACTGACCAGCACAACAGGAAGGCACAGGGCAAGGGAGCTCTTTGACAAGGTCCATTCAAGTCAGCCACCTGAGACCCAGAGCAGGGTGGATCACGGTGGACAGTGGGTCTGCAGGGGTGGATGGAATCCGGCACAGCCCATCGAGAGGTGTCTGAACTTCCCTTCTCTGGAATTGTCATATTCATATCAAAATAGAGAAATATGGACCAAATTGACTCAGGGAAAGGTTTGCAGTTGATAGCAATATTCTGGTACCTGCTGCTTTTGACCATAAAGTATTCTTCTAAAGATTATTGGAATGACTTGCGCTAGATTACAATGTCTCCAATTGTATAGGTACAACAAGGGACTTTGTAAAAAAAATCAAGAAACAGAAACTTGGATTGTAGTTATCCATGAATACGACTACAACTGTACCCATGCCTGCCATCTATTATCTCAGGAATATTTGTACTTGGGTCATTTTACAGTCATTTATGAATATGCCCAGATAATTTTGTATCATGACATGAGGAATTTAAAGTTTTTAAATAAACTTTAGCATGCCTAGGTAGAATCAAGATCCCTGTTCTGAAAAATAAATGCTTCTGCATCATGTATAGAATTTAGAGAATGCAGTTTTGAGTCAAGAGCTATTTGAACATGAAAACATTCAAAGATAAAACACTTAGCCATTTTCTCATGGCTGCTTCGTCATCACAATCTCAGAAGTAGTTGAGGATAAGGGGATGGCGTTTGTTGGGGGTGAGATGAGGAATAATAATGTGTACAGCTTTTTAGGAAAAGACCAGTGGCAGGTAAGTCAGGATCAGGCAGGACACATCTACTTAAAGCAAAGTTGTCTGAACTGATATCTATGTCATCTCCTTCCTTATCTACAGAGGAAAAGAGCAAATATTGTAAGTTCTAAAAATGGTGGTATGATAAATATAAAATGACTCAGGCAAAGGGTTTTCTTGGGAATGAAGGGAATTTGACATCTGAGAATAGGTACAGTCACTGAATTACTATGAAATGAGTAAGATTAAATTAATGCATATAAAAGCAGCTTTAGGAAGAATACATTAGATTGATCATAGATATGAAATGAAAGTAAAAGAATAAGGGGAAAATTGAGGAGTTCTGGCCAAGATGGAGGTGTGGTCAGAAACACTTCACTTCATTGCACAACCAAAAGAAGGATAACAATCAATTTAAAAACAAAGAATAACCAGAACTGCCAGAAAAATCATTTGCACAGAAGTCCAACAACCAAGGAGTTAAAGAAACATTCATCCAGCTGGGTAGGAGGGGCAGAGATGGGCAGCTGGGGTGGAGAAGATGTGCGGCAAGGTATGCTGAGTCAAAGATGTATGGCCCAAATGAAAGAACACATCAAAACTCCAGAAAAACAACTAAGCGTGGAAAAGAAAGACAACCTATCTGATGCAGAGTTCAAAATACTGGTAATCAGGATGTTCACAGAATTGATTGAGCTTGGTCACAAAATGAAGGAAGAAATGAAGGCTACACAAAATGAAATAAAGGAAAATATACAGGGAACCAACAGTGACAGGAAGAAAACTGGGACTCAAATCAACAATTTGGAATAAAAGGGACAAATAAACATCTAACAAACAGAATGAAGAAATGAGAATTCAAAAAAAAAAAAAACAAAACCCAAAGGAAAAAAAAAAGAGGAGAGGCTTAGGAACCTCCAGCACAACTCCAAATGCTCCAACATCTAAATCATAGGGGTGCCAGAAGGAGAAGAGGAAGAGCAAGAAATTGAAAACTTATTTGAACCAATAATAAAGGAGAGCTTCCCCAATGTGGTGAAAGAAATAGACTTCCAGGAAGTCCAGGAAGCTCAGAGAGTCCCAAAGAAATTGGATCCTAGGAGGAACACACCAAGGCACTTCATAATGTTAAAGATAAGGAGAGAATCTTAAAAACAGCAAGAGGGAAGGAGAGAGAGTTACCTACAAATGAGGGCCCATAATGCTATCAGTTGATCTCTCAAAAGAAACCTTACAGGCAAGAAGGGGCTGGAAAGAAGTATCCCAAGTCATGAAAGGCAAGGACCTACATCCAAGATTACTCTATCCACCAAAGCTGTCATTTAGAACCGAAAGGAAGAGAAAGTGCCTTCCAGATAAGGTCAAGTTAAAGGAGTTCATCATCACCAAGCCCTTATTATATGAAATGTTTATGGGATTATGTAAGAAAAAGAAGATGATCAAAACTATGAACAGTAAAATGACAACAAATTCAAACTATCAGCAACTGAACCTAAAAAAATAAAAACAAAAACTAAGCAAACAACCAGAGTAGGAAGAGAATCACAGAAATGGAGATCACATGGTGGATTATAAGTGGGGAAGGAAAGGGGAAGTATGGGGAAAACAGTGCAGGGAATAAGAAGCATATTAGGTAGGCACAAAATAGACAGGGAGAGGTTAAAAATAGTATAGGAAATGGAGAAGCCAAAGAACTTATATGTATGACCCATGGACATGAACTACGGGGTAAGGGAGAACTAGAGGGTGGGAGGATGCAGGGAGGAGGAGGATAAAGGGGACAAAGAAATTGGAACAACTGTAATATATAATCAGTAAAATATACTTAAAAATAAACTCTAAAAAAGAATAAAGGAAAGATTGAAATAATTTAGCTAAGAGATGCCCAGAATAAGGAGAAAAAATAAATGTGACCAATGTGAGAAATGATATGGAAACTAATAAATAACATTACTAAGAATCAAATGGTCCTTGCCAGGTGGCTCAGTTGGCTGGAGTATCATCCAGTGTACCAAACTCTGTGGGCTCCATTCTTGGTCAGGGCACATACCTAGGTCGTAGGTCCGATTCCTGGTCAGTGTGTGTTTCTCTCTCATGTCGATGTGTTTCTTTCTCTCTCTCTCCCCCATCCTCTCTCTCTAAAATCAATAAATGTATCCTTGGGTGAGGGTTAGAAAAAGAATTAAATTGCATTCCTGGCTCTTCTTTCTAAAAATATGTAACACATGCAATATATTTTAGAGGCATGACTAAAGAATGGGAAATGGGAAAACTTTCACATATAGTTACATGTCTCAGCCCTGAATGGCTGTATGACCCAGGACAAGTCTCTATATCTGTTTGATGCCAGTTCCCTACCTGTGAAGGACAGAGTTGAGATAGGTAATCTTAAAAGATTTTTCAAATGCTAAATTTACATTATGCTAAATAACCTTGTATCCTACCACAGGCACTAACCCTTATTCATTTGTTTAATGAGCTGTAACTCACACATAGTAAGTTTGTACATGCACAAATCTTACATATAGAGCTCAGTGAATTTTATGTGCATCTATAATCACCACCCAAATCAAGACATAGAGTATTTCTAGCACCCCAGAAGGTTCCCTTGTGGTCTTGCCTAGTTTACATCCGCTGCTCTTAAGGTAGCCAGCTCACCTGACATGTATTTCAGTAGGTTAGGTTTGCCTGTTTTTGAACTTCATAAACATGGAATCATGCAGTATTCAAAATATCATTATTTAACTTAGTTATTAGTGTTATTCAAAATAGGTAACCTCAACTATAATTGGCATTTTTTGCCTCAGTATGGTGCTATGCAACTTTACATGCTTTCTGCGTTTTATGCAACTAAGGTGATTCCTGTAATTTTATTTATTGAGCAGAAAGCTACTGGGGAAGTTTTCTTCCAGGTGGGAATATGCTCCCTTCTCCAATATCACTGCCTAATTCTCACTCAATTTCAGGACCCAGTTCAAGTCCACTGTCTCTGTGAAGCCTTTTCACAGCTCTTTACTGAACTCTAGTTCTTAGTCTACAATATTTAGCATGGACATTAATCATACAGTGCTTCATATTACTTACCTTTTTCACTTATTTGTAGTGCCTTCTTTCTAAAAAGTTACACGTGGCAATGAAAAGAGTTTCATCTGTTATTTTTTTATTCCAGAATAGTGTAAATAGCGTTGATAGAAATAAGCGATAGCCCTGACCGGTGTGGCTCAGTTGGTTGGGTGTTGTCCCACAGCAAAAAGTCACTGGTTTGATTCCCAATCAGGGCGCATGCCTAGGTTACAGGTTCACCCTGGTCAGGTGCTTGTAAAGGACAACAGATTGATGTTTCTCTCTCACATTGATGTTTCTTTCCTCTCTGTCTCTCTACCTTCCCCTCTCTCTCTAAACAAAGAAAAGCAATAATTGATAGTATGTGTGTATGTGTGCTGTTCTCTCTGTTACATAATCACTGTGTAAGAATGCGGACTCTGGAGTCAGCAGCCTGAAATTGAATTGAGGCTGGCATTTATAAGCAGGGCATTTATAAGTGGGCTCTGGGCAATTTACTTAACTTTTTTGAGCTTTGATTTTACCGTCTCTGAAATGGAGGTTATGGCAGAATTTACACATGCGTATAAAGTGCTCATCACTCTTCATCGTGACTGGGATTTTTAATCTTATTATTCTCCATTGCAAAACCATCCTGTATATGTGATTCTGTACTTTCACTACCATTGTTCTGGTCTTTGAATTGAGGTAGTAAATTGTGTTTAAATGCTTGTCCTTCAGAAAGCTGTTTCAGAGTGATACCTGTTAGATGAACAGTTAAAGAGACAACCTCCTTCCTCACTTAGGCTCCTCTCTGTGGGTTTTAATCCACGCTACTAGAAGAAGTTGCCACTACATCTGATGTAACATTTACTAGGCTCCTAGTAGGTGGCAGTGCTGTGTAGGGGTGTGTGTGCGTGTGTAGTATTAGGTTTTTGGTAGATGACCTAACTCCTGGGTAATAGTTAATGGAAATGATATAAACTATCACTATCAAAATATCTGGAGTCGTTTTTTTAAAAAAAAGATTGTTTCTTTTTTAGTAAAACGTTTGAAAGTAATAAAATTAAACATAAAATACTTTTTAAAAAGTCAAACTCTGTCTTTTTCCAAGTGACTTTTAGCCACTTTTAAACTCAGGGAAATGAGATATTTATTTGTTTTCAAAACTTTAGTAATGAATATACAATCTGGTGAAAACGCCTAGAGTAAAATTAGGCCAATATAATAAAAACTAATGGAAAGTTATTCTTTTGAGGATTATAACTGAAATGAATGATATTCTTGCTTACATATATTCTGAAAGTGCTGACAATTTTAAATTAATCTTTGAAACGTAGAGGCCAGAGGGAGGGAAGCGCGTACCGCCACCACGCTGGTGGGCGCACAGGCCTGTGCCGTGAATCTTTTCCTGAATCTGTGCTTTGCTCAGGCCGGCATGTCGCTAAAAAGTCAACCAACCAAAACAACAACAAGAACAACAACAACAAACTTTTCATAGACTCCCAGATGAATGCGGCTTTCCTACCATATTGGAACCAATTGAATTCTGACATAATACCCTGTTCCTCTCTTCTGTTCCAATTCTTGGGTATTTATATAGCAATTTTGGTCATATTTTGGTAATGATGTAGATTTATGGAGGGTCATAACAGATGATTCACACAAAATCTTTTTTTCTCATTTCTGGAATCCTCTTGGCGCGACTTCCAAAACTCAGCCACTAATAGAACATAAATATAGAGTGGCTATGGTTCTATTTCTAGAGAAAATTTTAGTAACTATAGTACTAAAGACCTGAGGTGGTTGGATTTTGGTACTTCAAAATCTGCAAAACATACTCATTTGCAACTTTTTAGGGTCACATTTGTTCTGTGTTTACCTTGGTGCTTTGTAATAACATGGCTGGTCTTAGGCAATGCTGTTTGTATGTACATTCTATATTTTTTTCTTTAAGTTTTTTTTTTTGTATTTATTTTCGGACAGATTCATTTGGCTTTAAAGAACATTCTGGGAAATTTGGTAGTGAACAGGTATAGAGCAAATATGTGAGAATTCTAGATACTGTTTTTGTTAAACTTGCTGACAAAAATTTAGTACCTATCTCTCCAAAACTTGCTGTCTCGTAATGTTCCCTAGGAACGTGGTATTAAAATTAGAACTAGACTTCATTGTGATATTCTTGAAATGGAAATCTTTTATTTTTAAGAGAAAGGGCCATCTGCCCCAGCCTGTAAAATAATGCAGACAAAAAAGACTACATCAACCTGAATGTGTAAGTTCAAATTTACCATTTAAAATTGTTTATTTTCAACTTAAAAAAAAATCCTCACTCAAGGATATGTTTACAGGTTTTTAGAGAGAGAGAAAATGAAGGGGTGGGGAGGGGCGGGGGAGAGAAAGAGAGCGAAAGAGAGAGAAACACTGATTGGGTGCCTCACTTACGCACCCGACTGGGGATCAAACCTGCAACCTAGGGGTGTGCCCTGACTGGGGATGACCCCGTCACCTTTCGGTGAACAGGACGACGCTCCAGCCAACCCAGCCGCCCAGCCAGGTTTGTTTCCAACTTTTTATCTAAACTTGAAAATGAGCAATATGCAGTCTCCTTCAGGTTTGGAAAGGGAAACCAATGTACTTTTTTAAAAAAACCCTGACATTTATAACCCTTTCAACATTCACCAGTTTTTTCCTGAGGGCCAGATCTCTGTTAAGGCCCAGGGATTCAGTAGCCGGCGGAACAACAAATGCAGACTCTGTTCTGGCTTCCTAACCTTACAAAAGAGAGCCCCATATTTTCTCCATGTCCTGTTTATCTTGCAATGCAACTTATGCATTAATTACATGTAACTGAGTTTTTGATATATGTATACATACATTCTTAATTATATCACATAATGATGACTCGAGTGTGTAGTGAAAAAATGTTATGCTTAGTTTTTTTCTTGAGATATAATTGACATAGAACATTTTATTAGTCTTAGGTGTGCAATATAATGATTCAATATTGGCCTATATTTCAAAATAATCACCACAATAAGTCTAGTTAACAGTGTTACCATACATAGTTACAAAATTTTTTTCTTGTGATAAAAACTTTACAACTTTATTCTTTTAGCAACTTTCAAATATGCAGTACAGTATTATTAACACTGGTCAACATGCTACGCATTATACCCCCTGACTTATTTTATAACTGAAAATGCGTACCTTTGACCACCTTTACACAGTTTGCCCACCTCTCACCCCGCCCCCACCTCTGGAAACCACCCATCTGTTGTTTGAATCTATGAGTTCTTTTTTATTCCACATATAAGTGAGATCATACAGTATTTGTCTTTCTCTGTCTGATTTATTTCACTTAGCACAATGCCCTGAAGGGCTGTCCATGTTGTCACAGATGGCAAGAGTTTATTCTTTTGTATGGTTGAATAATATTCCATTGTATAAATATGCCAAATTTTCTTTATCCAATTAATACATCAGTGGGTGCTTAGTTGTTTCCATATCTTGGCTACTATAAATTATGTGATAAGAAACATAGGATAGGGGTACATATATGTTTTCTAATTAGTCTTTGTTTTCTTCAGATAGGTACCCAGAAGTGGAATTGCTGGGTCCTCTGGTGGTTCTACTTAAAAATTTTTGAAAAATCTCCAGAGTGTTTTCCATAGTGGCCACACCAATTTGTAATCCCATCAATAATGCCCCCAAGGGTTCCCGAAATTAGTGATATTGAGCATCTTTCCATGTACCCGTTGGCTCTTTGTATGTGTTGTTGGAAAAACATCTATTCAGATCCTTTGTCTACTTTTTTTATCTGGTTGTTTTGTGTTTGTCTTCTATGAAATAGTTCCTTATAGGAAAAAATTCTGTATATTAACTCCTCATGTTCTTCACATTTTATTGCTATTGAATAAAGGTAAAATAATTGTTAAGCAATGCTATCTATAAATATTCACAAAAGGAGAAAATATATTTGTATCCAGGTTGCACTGTAAGCATGTATACTTTAATCAAAGGCAGACTCTGAGATGATAACGAGTATAGCCCGCATTTGCATTAACAGACATCTATGGAAGGGGGTCTACGCCCCCCTCCCGCAGGTGTTGACTCCAAGAGTGCTCCCAAGTAAGCAAGCTATCTCAGAGTGCGCTGCCTACCAAGCCCAAGCTGTGAAATATGCCTTGACTCAAAAGTCAAATGACTTGATAGCATTGAAAATTGACAGTAAATTCTAGCAGCTAGTACTGCACTGAAACATATTCTGGTCAATTAATTGATGTAAATGTTAATGAAGATACAGCATCTTGATATATACTAATGTTTTCCAGTTCTCTGAAACAACCAGCTTCTTCAGTTAATCATGGTTAACTAGTAATTAAAAGCAGATGGACAATATGGCAAATAATGGAACTCGTCAGAAAAATAAAACAAAATCCATAGTAATCACATTTTTCTTTGGTGAAAGTCTTTGTACTGTTTTGACCTGCAGATTGAGCAGGCTATGGTCTGATTTCAAACAAAGGAAAAGATGAAACATTCACTTATTAATCATGCTGAAACTTCTAAAACAGCTGCCGCGATGGCAGATACTGTCCTGGTATTTCTTTGGGATTTAACATGAGGACATTTACTCCCTCTTTGGCGCTGCAAATTACAGGAGTGATTTAGGTAGTTCTAGAACACATGACTCCCCTTCTCTATTTGAATGCACAACGTTGCTATTTGGCATCCATTAGAAGGTAATGCCTTTCAACAAAGCAAGGAAAAGTCTGTCAACTATAACTGCTTACTGGTGTTTTATTATTAGCACAATTTTTCTCAAGAAAGCTGTAAAGTATAGAAGCTGTGCTTAGGGAGTTAATAAAACAATACTGCTTGTTTCCCTAGCCAGTTTTTCCAGGTGCAGCGCCTTCTCCTCTCAAACAAATCTACAATTTCAGAAAAGAGTAACTCCTGCGCATGTGTCAGTGGTCAAACCCAGAGAAATGGAGGCTTATCCAAGAGAAACAAGATTAAAAATTCAGCAAGAGGGAGAAATCTGGATGTGTGCCAAGCAACTTTTCATCAGCATGTCTGTCCCAGGGGAAACATTTTCCAGTGGTCTCCTTCCGTTTTCTTTAGAAATGAGCTCAATTGTTTTGTTCCCAGGTGCGGTTACAAACGAACGGCTTTAGCTACAGAGAAGCATTAATAAATGATGCTGTTTGTTAAAGGTAACTCGGATGCCCGTCCCCTCAAGTCAATGTCAAACCCAGGGACCGACCAATTCCAGCAAATTTCTCTGCAGTCCACAAAGGGACTTGCGGGTGTGACTTTGCTCATGGCGAAGGACTCGGGTCAGGCGGACAGGGCAGATATGGCGGGAGACAGAGAACTGGTACGGATACCGCCCTCTATTCCGGAAATAGCAGTATTTCAAGGACTTACTGACTGCGGCCTCCCATTCATTTATTTTCCACGTACGCTGCCTCCGACTTCCAGCTGCAGATGCTGGAAGCCCTGATGGTGGGCGGAGCAGGCGTGACGCCAGCAGGGGGCGCCTCCGGGGCCAGAAGCCAAGAAGGCTTCTGTTCCACCTGTCGACAGGAAAAGTGCACGTCCGCTTTCACTTACAAGGCTTATCCTCAATTAGATGTTACATGACTTTAGCCAATAAGCGCCCCACCCCTGCCACCCCCTATCAGGCAGGAACATTTGGAAGTCAGAGACATTGAGAACACCGGACTCAAGTGTTTTGCACTAAGCGATGTTTACAGGGAAAGCAAAGCCTGGTGAGTCATCTTCTATTTTTAAATGGGAACTACCAAGAATTCATATGTGCACATTGCAACTCTATGCATTTAAATCGACCAAACATTAACTATTAATGTGTTCACAGGATGACGTGGGAATGGAACGCTGCATGTCAAAAAACTGCGGTAGAGTGGTTTCAAAGTCTCGCGAGAAGATGGGGGATTAGCTATTTTGCCTGAGCTGTTTCATTTCTCTACAACTAGGTAGCAGGCAGATTGTATTCAGCATTTGGAGGGAACAGGGTACATAGAAGCCACCATCATCAGTAATCCTGAGTTATAGCAACCCTGTTGCAAGTGTCAAATTGTCAATAGGCCATGACGTAGACTGTAGCCTAAACCAGAGGGAAGGAAACAGGGCTCAAGGAAAGAGCAAGGGAAGGTCAGTGATGCTGGTGGAGAACTCGGGAATGGTCGTGTTCTCTGAATGCTCCGCGGCTCCCCTTCCAGTGGAGGTGATACTCAGATTTCCTTAAAGTTGTGTCATCCCCCACCTCTGCAGAGTCCCTCAACTCGGTGTCATCAGCACACTGAATAAGCACGCCTGTTGTGTATTCATTCAAGTGATGTAAATATTGAACAGAAACGAACCTACCGGGATGTGTCTAGGAATCTTCCTCTAGGGTGACACTGCTTTATTCATCAGAATTCCTTGACGTAGTTGTTAAACAAAATGTTATTCCTGCTAATTGCTTTAATCAACTCACAATTATGTTGCGTACGGGCCAAGACTTGACAAATGACTTGCCAAATAAAGATAACTTTGCCATTTCTAATGAGGCAGGAGAATACAGTGCTTAAACACACACTTTCAAGCTAGCTTGCCTGGGTTTGAATCTTGGCCCAACCGCGTACTATTGGCCCTAGGTCCTTGAGCAAGTTACTTAACTACTCTGTGCCTCAGTTCCCTTATCAGCAAAGTGAACACCTTGTAGGGTTTCTGTGCCGATACCATGAGTAAGTGACAGGTGTGGATGGAAACCTAGGTTGGTGTTGGCTCCATAGTCAGTGGTGTCCAGGTGTTCATTGTCATTATTGTCATTGTCATCCCCATTGAGCACATAGTGAGCCCATCACGACTTGTTGATATCTAATCTGTGGCGACATCCGAAGATCAGCATTTACTTCAAAGTGCACATAAAATTGGGTTTAAAAATCTGTTCTAGATTTTCTTGAAAATCGTCCTTGTTGAGGTATCCCTCTTTTACAGCACACATTATATGGGCTTGGAAACACTCAGTGGATGTGAAATATGTAGTGAATAGTAGAGATCTAAACAATGGATTTTTTCAAATCCGTAAATTAATTATGCTGAAAGGGCCTTTTTCCTACAGTAGCCGAAGTTGTCACAGTTGGGGAAAAGCAAGAGGCTCTGCTACATCACTGTATGTCCTTGAGAAGGTTCTTGAACCTCTCTGAACCTGGAGTTTAATTTTGTTTCTTCTTCTTATGAAATAAGAATGAGAATATAAATTTAATATATTCATTTATTCAAAGGCAGGATACTGAGTATCTAATACATATCTTGTATAGCCTAGATTCTAAGATATTTTATTCAATGTGAATAAAACAAGGTCTTTGCCCTGACAATAAGCAGATGTAAAAGCATCTCATACATGAAATGATAAAAAGTGCTGTAGGAATATTAAGCAGAATAAGGGGCTAAAGAGGAACATGGAGCAGGGGGCAGCAGATATGATGGCTTTTCTAATAGCAAATATTCACATATTACAACATTCTTTTTTTTAAGATTTTATTTATTTTATCTTTAGAGAGGAAGGGAAGGAGAGAGGGAGAGAAATATCAATGTGTGGTTGCCTTTCATGCATCCCCTGCTGGGAACTGGCCTGCAACCCAGGTATGTGCCCTGACTGGGAATCGAACCACAATCTTTTGGTTCTCAGGCCTGTGCTGAATCCACTGAGCTACATCAGCCAGGGCATATTTCAACATTCTTACTGTCATATATAACTCTGTAAATTTTTTGACTGGAATTGAAACGTGAGGAAATCTCTTTTAAAACTGTCCATAGGTACATGAGGCTCATCACTAAGTATCTTTTTTCCCCTGTGGAAATCCTGAACCATAGCTTGTGATATGCGGGGGGCCAGGGCAGGGGGCTTTTGGAGCATAGATGCTCCCCCCGTGTAAGAAGCATGGATAAGTGTGTCCTAAGGAAAAGGGAATTTGCCTGCTTTTTCATAGCTTTAAATCTCTCTGTGCAAAAAAGAAGATAATGATATTTGTAATTATTCCAGCAATGAATTGTTTGCTCTGAAATCACTGAAAATACACTCAGTACTGGAACTACCAGTATTTTCCATGTAGACACTCTTATTTTCACCTCGAACCTCCTTAGCTGAAGCTTTAGTAATTCACTGGATTACCCTTCTTTCTACCCTTTTGAACTTTTCCGGAGAATTCCAGATACCTTTGGGCCTTTTCACTCCTAATAGCTTAGAAAGAGCACAGTTCTGCTAGAGACTGTGGCAACTGAAAGTTCTTTCTGGGCTATTTGAAATGCTAAATAAAAACTCCAGGAAACTTGGCAACTTCTGCACAGCCTATGGGACCTTAACGTGGAAGCTGTGTTCATCTGGCAAATCCCCACGCAACACAGTTGCACTGGTTCCTCGGGAAGCATCAGCAATGTGCGGAAAGGATTCACAGGCTGAGAGCCAGTCAGAACTGGTGCGTTTTTGGGTTCTCTAGGACTCCACATTGGCCATGATGGTTCAGAGGACCCCAGCCGACTGTACCTTCCAACATTCCTGTGGCAATTTCATCTTTTTGCTGAGCCCTCATTCTTTTCCAGACAAGACCTCTCGGTGTGTAAATCAAAACTGGGAATTGGACAGGGAGCTATTCCTTCTCAAATTGGGGCTGTCAGAATTTCAAATCGTATTAGTTTGCTTACTCTGGCTGAATTTCTTATTCCTTTTGTTGATTAATTCTTGCTATTAGATTGTAGTTCGTACTAATATCGTTTCCAATGATCTCTGAAGAGAACTTTGGAAATAATTCACTTAGTTTTCAAGGAACATTCTGGGTTTCCCCTCCAAATTTATGAGCCCTGTCAATATGATCCAGGACTTGGACGTCTGAACAGGCCTCCCATGCAGCGCGTTCTCCTGGCTTCACCCCTCAAATGTGCTGTGCGACACAGGTCTTGCATTTTTAGGTTTGACATGACCACTGAACCGCACATCACCGTAATATTTCTTATGCATACAGTGGAAAAGATAAATTAGATAAGATAATCGTTGTGGGCTTTAGAGAGGTTAAAGTTCTCCTGTGTAGAGGGAACGTGTTAAAACACTTTGAGGTCCTCCTTAAATTGGAGCAACACTTGAACGTCATCACCACCGCCGCGCCTCTTACTTGGTGTCGCCATGCTGTTTTTGTGAGTGGCTTCTACTTTGACTTTCAAACATGTGAGTGGGGTGAAGGGGCATAAATAGTCATCATTTGTTCTTTCCCAGGATCACATTGCACGATAGTTGCTAAGGTGATGTTCTCTATGTAGAGTATGTACCTGCACGTGCAAACACAGATTTTTAAATCTCCATAGATATATCCTGGGTCAGAGCGGTAACAAATTTATGGTCTCGGTTTCTCACGAAACAAACTGGCAAGCTTGTGGTTGACAGGAGTGTAAGCAGGGAAACAGACCTCCTACCGCAGGAAATCAGATAAGAACGGCACTTAATTGATGCCTAGCACTCCAGGCACAAACAGGCAAAGCTCAGTGGAAAATGCCGCGGGAGGCAGGCCATACCTACCAGTGCGTACTGGGACACTATTTGCTTCTCCTGAGTGAGTTTCCCATTAACTTTATCATGTGTTTATAACCCGTCTTCTCCTTTTTGGGAACTGTGACTTCATTCCACCCCGTAGTCATTTGGTTCTCCAAGAGGTGTCGGTTTCGACTGTGGTTTCAGGAAGGCCTCTCTCCGTAGTCCGTTCCTACCCGAGGATCAGTGGTGTTGAGAGATAAACGGGGGATGGGGTTTGTGGGGAATTTCCTTTCCCTTCTTTTCCTAGAATGGATACAATGAAGGAAAAATAAAGCAGCAACTCCTGAGCAGAGCCTTGCCAGTTTCTCCTGGGGTGGAAAAGTGCTTTTAAAAGTCAGGGACAGAGGGAAATCCAATGCCTACATTTGCTCCTGATTAAACTTGCCTTGATTTCAACCCAAGCAGCCTCTGTACTGTCTCTCATTTGCACTTAGAAAAAAAGTTCTCTTATAAATGTTTAACCTACACACTTTAGGGGTAAGAAAAATGCTATAGAGCCCAGCACAAAGGACCTGAACTCCGTTAACGCCCACCACCCTCTGGCCTCAGTAAGCTTCCAGAGGCTTACTTCACAACTTCAAGCACAGGGATTGAGAAATAGCTTATGGACCTGTTCTTAAATGGAGTATCCTGTATTCTTACATAGATGGTAACCACATTACAGATAAAATTCCTAAGCATCTATCTTTAAATTACTTGACCCACATATAACATAAAAACTCATACAAGTTAATTCTCTGTTTCTCTCTGCAAATTCTTCCCTTCTCAAGTTCCTTCATTTAATTGATTTCTATAGTTGGAGAAATGAGAAATTTTCCAACTTTGTTAGAATGTCTTGAGGTAAATAGAAAATAAATTAATCAAATGGAAGAATTTGTGGAGGGATATTAGGTTCAGAAATAAATTATTTCAACATGTGAGGTTTTCATTGGCTTGCCAAAGAAAATCTATGCAGTAGGTCACAAGAATAGAATCAGTAGCTGATGTGCTTAAGTTTCTTGGTTTGGGAAAACTTAAGATGGGTGTTCGATATTACGGTTTCTGAGAAGTGGTCTGGAATAGAGTATGTACTTATGAGCATAAATTCAGAAAATAGACTTTGTTGAACTTGACTAGAAGTGAATTTAATAATTATCAATCTTTGTCATTAATGGTTACACACTACATTTGACTATATTTCATTTTAATATTTGAAATTACAAGTACTGGGCTAGAAGGAATGAAATTGAGTTATAGTTCTGATTTAGTTGCCGACAAATAACATAATTTTAGAAATATTTGTTTAAATTTTAGGGGACTTAGTTTACCAAAGGTGAAAATTGTTATGTTTAATTAGATTCTTTCTAACCTTCCAGCTCAAAGATTCACTCTAAGCAAATTGGAGATATTTTCAGCATTGCATCAGGCCTGTCCATTGCTTTCCAATCAGATTTGTTTAGAAATGGTACTAAATTTCTGAATGCTTTGTAGTTACTACAAATGTCTGCTGTCATACAAGTAAATTTTTGCTGCTTAAACAAGAGTTCAAAGGCTGCTGGTGCTATGAACAAGATGAATGAACCAATGTTAAAGGAACTTAGTGCAAACTTCAACAGCATAAAGAGGACATGGAAACTATAAAAAAGAACCAGTCAGAAATGAAGGATACACTAACTGAAATGAAGAATAACCTATAGGATATCAACAGCAGAGTAGCTGAAGCAGACAATCAAATCAGCAATTCAAAATACAAGGAAACAGAAAACAACCAGAACATCAAAAAGAAAAAAGGAACCCCCCCCCCCCCCAGCAAAAGAGGATAGTGTAAGAAGCCTTTGGGACAACTTCATGTATACCAACATTCACATTATGGGGGTGCCAGAAGGAGAAGAAAGAGAGCAAGAAATTGAAAACCCACTTAAAAAATAATGATGGAAAACTTTCCTCAGCTGGTAGAGGAAATAGACATAACAGGACACACAGAGAGTCTCAAACAATGAACCCAAACAGGACTATGCCAAGACACATCATAATTAAAGTGCCAAAGGTTAAAGACAAAGAGAGAATCTTGAAAGCAACAAGAGAAAAACTGTTAGTTACCTATAAGGGAGTTCTCATAAGACTGTCTCAATAGAAATTTTGCAGACCAGAAGGGATGGCCATGAAATATTCTAATGATGAAAAGCCAGGGCCTATACCAAAAAGATTACTTTACCCAGTGAAGCAATCTTTTAGAATCAAAGGGCAGATAAAGAGATTTCCAGACAAGAAAAAGCTAAAGAAGTTTATCATCACCAAACCAGTATTGCAAGAAATGTTAAAGGGTCTTCTTTAAGAAAAAGAAAAAAGATGAAAAACATGGGTGATAAAATGGCAATAAATACATATTTTTCCACAAATACTCTAGAAACAAACAGTTTGGATGCTCCAGTCAAAAGACATACAGTGACTGAATGGATAACAAAACAAGACCCTTACATACACTGTCTGCAAGAGACCCACTTCATATCAAAAGACACACACACACACACACACACACACACACACACTGAAAATAGAGGGAGAGGAAAAGGTATTTCATGAAAATGAAAACAAAACAAAACATAAAAGCTGAGGTAGCAATATTTATACTAGATAAGGACACTTCTTTTAATAGTGTATTTTTTGTTGTATTTTTTCCATTACCATTTATCCCCCTTACACCCTCCTCAACTTTCCCTCATCCTCTGATGCTATAACAAGAGACAAAGAAAGACCCAGCAACTGTACTTCTGGGTATTTATCGGAAGTAACCCAAAACAGTGAATTGAAAAAGCATATACATTCAAATGTTTATTCTTGCACTATTTACAATAGCCAAGCTATGGAAGCAACCCAAGTGTCCATCAATAAATGAATGGATAAAGAAATGGTGCATATATACAATGGAATATAATTCAGCCATAAAAAGTGCATTTTTGCCAACTGTAACAACATGGATGGACCTAGATGGTATTATGCTAAGTGAAATAAGTCAGACAGAGAAAGACAAATACCAGATGATTTCTCTTATACATGGAATCTAAAAAAGAAAACAAACATGCAGAACAGAAACAGACGCATAGATACAGAAAACACTTTGATGGTCGCCAGATGGGAGAGGGGCTAGGAGACTGATAAAAGAGGTGAGGGGATTTAGAAGTACACATTGGCAGTTACAGAATGATCACATGAATGTACAGGACAGCACAGGGACTATAGTCAATAATATTGTGATAAATCTATATGGTGTCAGATGGGTACTGGATTTATTGAGCTGGTCACTTCATAAATTATATAATGTCTTATGGGACTGTACATCTCAAAGTAATACAATATTGTACATTGACTGTAACTTAAAAATAATAACGTTTTAAAAAGATAGGTCAACTAAATTTGCAAGCTACAAACTTAAATGACTTCTCAAGGTTTTCCAGGGAAAATTTCATTTATTTCCTTTGTAGGCAGTACATCCTTTCTGTTTGAGTCTGAATTAAGACATTTTTCTTGTTCTTGTTAACATTTCTAAAAATTAGTTCTGAAAATACAATAAGCTTAGAGGACAGCTAGTAAAATAACATTAAAAAGCTTAAGTCAGTCATGGTAACCAAGGCCCCCAAAAGGAAGAGATGAAACCTCAGGTCAATAACATGTCACACTCGCTAACCCTTTTTTGAATCATAGACTGTGGCAGACCCTTCTGCATGGCGTGGGCCCAGCTCCCACTCGGAGATGCACAGGACCCACGCCCACAGATAGGTTCTCTCGTGGGTAATCAGATTTGCAATATACCTAAGCTGTTTTGAGGTTTGCTCTTTGCTGAAAATTCCCTCACCCTGCACATGCTTACTGTAACTTCCTGAAATCCATGCTGAGCCTTGCAGGGGCCAGTGTCAGGCTGCCTATTCATTTGCTAATGTCCTTCTTCTGTGATGTAACGAGGGGCATCGGCTCCTTTGTTGTAACTGGGATAAGAGGAAGGACCATTTTGGAATGTGAGGGGAGATTAGAATGAAGGCCTGTGATGGCAGAGGCCACGGCTTTTGCTCCCCTTGAGAGAAAAGCCATGCTGTCATCCTTACTCCTCCACCAGACTCGGTAGTCCGGGTGTATGTTTTAACTCATCCATAGTGACGCGGACACTGCTGGTCGGTGTCCGCATCAATAGACCTTAGAGAGTTAAACTTTGAACATCTTCTTACAGCCTCACACACCAATAGGCATTTGTGTATACATACACTGACATACAAAATCAAAGGCAAAAGAATTATTTCCCTTGGAGGATTTTCTACGTTTCAGTTTTTATAGTTGTCTTTGTCATCCGTACTGCTGCCTTGGGGAGAACTGGGGTGGAGGGTGACAACTCTTATTCAAATAAAGAGCAGAGAGGCATAGATGGAACAAAAGTGATGGGTGATTCTCAAATCCTTTCTTTTTGATCTTGTAACACTTTTTTAAAGATTTTTTTTGCCTTGTGCCAATGTTGAAATCTACTTTTTGAGAAC
Source organism: Anoura caudifer (assembly GCA_004027475.1). Lineage (NCBI taxonomy): Eukaryota > Metazoa > Chordata > Mammalia > Chiroptera > Phyllostomidae > Anoura > Anoura caudifer. The sequence continues at coordinate 67,017 of PVKU01006072.1, forward strand.
ACACCGGTTGTGGGTTAGCCATATTTGTAGTAAGTTGCTGGGGCAGAGCCAGCTTGAATTTAAAATGTGCTGCGGATGGTCCACAAAGTGTATGCAATATATGTGGATAATGACAAGTTATCAACAGGTTTTTATGTATTAATAAGCATTTATTCCAAGGAGAAATCTGAGCACATTCCAAAAAGCAGAGTAATTTTCACGTATATAGATACATTTTTCCACAGCATGTGAACAGATATTGAAGGGTGGCTACAAAAATCCTTCCAGGTTTTTTGGATCTTCTATAGTAGAGGTATATTCTTCTCCGCTGTAGCGTGGGACAGAATGAAAGAAATGGTTTGGCCTCTCTCCCCCCTCTCTCTCTCCATCCACCTTTTACATTTCTCTCCATTTCTCTGTTGGCACTTTATCATCTCAGCTTCTGAAGACTATTTTAGTGCGGGTCTTATTCAATGTGTTGTTCTGAGGAATTCTTGGTGGGCACCCTCAAGTAATGCCAAGTCTGATTCTTATTTAGGTCATAGCTGAGCAAAGCTTTAAAATAAATGAAACCATTTGTCAAGGTTTGTTTCAGTCATTCACTGTTACAACCACATTCTCCTGTGGAGACCATTAACAGTGCTTTATGAAGTATAAATCAGGACTCTAGGTGGCTGAGTAAATTGTCCCATGCCACTGAGGTTATAAGTGGCAGAACCAGGTCCAATATTCTGCACATTCATATTCCTTTTGTGTATCTTTAGTTTCAGCTTCAAGCAGTGTTGAGGGGTATAGTAGATGCTCAATTAATATTTAGTGCAAGTTGTTTGAAGGATCTATCTAATTTCAAAACTGCACCGGTTTCCTGATGTGGCATCTAGCCCAGCATACTATTCACTGCCCTCTGGTCTGGACTGGATATTGAGCTTCTGTGCTCTTTGAAGCAGAGTGGTAAACTGGACAACCCCAGCTGGAAACTTCATGTCCTGGAACCTATAAAATTGAATGACTTCCTCACTCCTCACTAATAAACATTCTTTGAACTGTAAATGCAATGATTTAAGACATCGACATATACTTTTTAGATAATAACATGTCTGTTAGTCAAATAATAATAGGTTTAAAAATATACCAAAAAGTAGCTAAGCCATTTATATCCTGGTATTATATAATCTGAAATATATTTTGCTAGAAATATCCTGAAGAATTAGGAAATATTAAGTGTTGATATTTTATAAATACATTAGTCTTTTTTCTTACTGATGATGATTTTTTAGTCCTGGAAAACATTAACGTAATTGCAACCAGCTTTCATTTTCAGTGAAAATTCAAAGCAACATTCTTATGTCTGATATTTATTTCAGCTTCATAGTAGTATCTATATTAGAAAGTTCTAGCGTGACTTCTTGTTATGTTTTGAAGACAAGCACAATCAGTAATGCTATACTTATTTTTAACATGGTAAGCTTATTTATCATTGGTTATGTGATTAGTAGTCCTACTCTTAAATCCCCTGAATTTTTCAATGTTTATGTAAAAAATGGCATGCACTGAGGAAGTTACCAGACGTAGGTTTCTTGAACATACTGAATTCTTTATCAAATTCTTTTTGCCTTGGTTGTTGATTGAATTATAAAATCAAACACAAAAACTAAAAGAGATTTTTTAAAATTATTTTATTGCTGTTTCATTGCATTACTTCATTTATAGCTCTGTTCCTTAATTAATGAGTTCGGCAAAATCCTTGCCTGAATGATGAACAGATTAATGGTAAGAAATACAAATGAGAACAAAATGTCTGTCCATGGAAACCTACATTTATGAGTCACAGTGGTGGTTCCTGCTGTCATCATTTACGCACGTGGACAGTCGTTTTAGGAGGCAGAGTCAGGGACTGGTTATCCTAAGTTTAGCTTATTGGCCTCTAAACCAGGAACTAGAATTAGATGTGCCCTTGTTTGTCCCCAGATCTTAGCATTGACTTCAAGGCTCTGGAATAGGCTTGAAAGCCAGGAATCCACTCACATTTGCTTCAGATTGCAAGACACTGGCAAATGTTTACGGCTTACTCTGCTTGCTCTGTCACTTTCCGCTAAATATAACTGGTCGTAGAAAGCTTGCCCAGACATTGCAGGCTTTTTCTCAAATGCCCCTGTTCAGGGTTGTGAAGCTGGAGAACAGAGATTAAGAGGCAGTCACGGGTAGCGTATGTAACTGTGTTGCTCTGCTGTCGTGGGGAAAGAGGGGCAGGATGATTAAGAACACCTCATACATTATGCATCAGTCAATAAACTCAGTAAACAAGCTGTCTCGTGTCATGATGTGCTGTGTTGTACTGTGCTTAAGAAAAAACCTGCACAAACACTGTAAGGAAAGGTAGTTCATAGGATGATGATCTGACTTTTGGGGGCATGGCGAGGAGAAGGGAGAATGAACTATTTGGGGGGAAATGTCAAACCTGGGAATCACTCATTCTCTAGGCTATACAGATTGAAGCTCCTGTGGATACCTGGCAGGCAAGCAAGCCTAGGTTGCTTAGGTTCTCTCCTGTTAAGTTCTTTCTAGGATTTCTGGAGACCTGCCATGGCCATTTGATAAGTGGTCCTCAGTAGGAATATTCATTGTTTTCATAAAGTCATTTTTGCCTAAAACTACCTCCCCTGACTAAAGACAGATCAGAGTTTTGTGGAACCCACTGCTTATAAATTTTGGAGCCCTTTTAAAAAATACAAAATAAACAATTAGGTACAAATGTGAATATTTGTTTAACATAAAGAAAGTACATTGAATCAGAAAATTTAAAAAGCTGAACATTATCACATTGTTAAGATTTACATAATTGGACTTTCGGCCAAAATGGAGGTGAAGGTAGACACACTGCCTTCTCACACAACCAAAGTAAGGACAAGAAAAACTTAGAAACAAAAATCAATCAGAACTGACAGAAAATTGAACTGTATGGAAGTCCGACAATCATTCATCCAGACCAGTAAGAGGGGTGGAGTCGACAGACGGTGGAGAGGGGTCACGGCAGGAAAAAACAGTGGCTAGTGGACCTGGGTGCTCAGGCTGTGGCTGGCAGACCCCGGGTGTGAGCTGGCAGCGGGCAGACCCAGGGAGGCACATAAGGTGGCTGGCTGACTGAGGTCACACATTTGCACGCAGATAAACCAGGCAAACTGGGGAGTGAGACAGACCATGAAACCCAGGGCCCCAGTGCAGGTAAATAAAGCCTCAAACAACAATTGAAAACACTGTGGGGGTTGAGGTGCCAGGAGAGACTCCCAGCCTCACAGGAGAATTCATTGGAGAAACCCACAGGGTCCTAGAGTGTACACAAGCCCACCCACCCAGGAATCAGCACCAGAGGGGCTCAGTTTGCTTGTAGGAAGCGGAGGAAGTGACTGAAATCTGAGAGGGAGAGCAGAGCAAGTGCCATTGTTCCCTCTCTGACCCCCTCCCCCACATACAACATCATAACTCAGCAACTGGGCTGCCCCACCCTAGTGAACACCTAAGGCTCCATTCCTCATACATAACAAGTGCAACCAGACCAAAAAAAAAAAAAAAAGGCCCAAATGAAAGAACAGATTAAAGCTCCAGAGCAAATACATCTAAGCGATGAAGAGATAGCCGACCTGTTAGATGCACAGTTCAAAGCACTGGTGATCAGGATGCTCACAGAATTGGTTGATTTTGGTCGCAAATTAGATGAAAAAATGAAGGCTACGCTAAGTGAGATGAAGGGAAATGCCCAGGGAATCAATAGTGAGGGGAAGAAAACTGGGACTCAAATCAATGGAGTGGACCAGAAGGAAGAAAGAAACAACCAAACAGAAAAGAAGGAAGAAACAGGAATTCAAAAAAATGAGGAGAGGCTTAGGAACCTCCAGGACACCTTTAAACATCCCAACATCCAAATTATAGGGGTACCAGAAGGGAAAGAGGAAGAGCAACAAGTGTAAAACTTATTTGAACAAATAATAAAGGAGAACTTCCCCAATCTGGCAAAGGAAATAGACTTCCAGGAAGTCCAGGAAGTTCAGAGAGTCCCAAAGAAGGTGGACCAGAGGAGGAACATACCAAGGCACATGATAATTAAGTTACCTGAGGTTAAAAATAAGGAGAGAATCTTAAAAGCAGCAAGAGGAAAGGAGAGAGAGTTGCCTACAAATGAGTTCCCATAAGGCTGTCAGCTGATTTCTCCAAAGAAATCTTACAGGCAAGAAGGGGCTGGAAAGAAGTATTCCAAGTCATGAAAGTCAAGGACCTACATCCAAGATTGCTCTATCCAGCAAAGCTGTCATTTAGAATGGAAGGGAAGATAAAGCGCTTCTCAGATAAGGTCAAGTTAAAGGAGTTCATCATCATCAAGCCCTTATTATATGAAATGTTAAAGGAACTTATCTAAGAAAAAGAAGATAAAAAATGGGACAGTAAAACACAGCAAACTCACAGTTATTAACACCCACACCTGAAACAAAAGCAAACTAAGCAAACAAGTAGAACAGGAGCAGAAACACAGAAGTGGAGATCACATGGAGGGTTTGCAACAGGGGAGTGGGAGGGGGAGAGAGGGGGAAAAGGTACAGAGAATAAGTAGCATAGACGGTGGGTAGAAAATAGACATGGGGAGGGCGAGAATCGTGTGGGAAAAGTAGAAGCTAAAGAACTTAGGACACATGGACATCAACTAAAGGGGGGGAATATGGGTGGGAGAGGGTATGCAGGGTGGAGGGGAATGAAGGGGAGGAAAATGGGACAACTGTAATAGCATAATCAATAAAATATATTAAAAGGTTTACATAATTGGCATTATGTTAGTATAATTTCTATAGTTATTTAGTTTTAGTTCTATTTTTATATTGGTTCAGTGCTCACTACCAGTTTCATTACAGTTTCATCTATTTCATTATTACCCACTTTCCATCTCTGAGTAGAATTTTCAAGGAAGATCTGTAAGTACTGCTATCATGATTTTTTTTTTTTTTTCACTCGAAGGCTCTGTTAGTCTGTTGTCTCCCTCCAAGAATCGACTGAGTGGGGGTACCAGTATTGGATCTTATTTCTTTTCCATCGCTGACAGACTGGTCACTTAAGCCGCCAGTCTGCTAACCTTTGGAGGAGGTCACTGAAGATTTAACCTCTGGTTGACCTGAGAGCTGGACTTCCTAGGCCATGGGCCACCTCTCCCTCCTTCCCCTGTCTTTGCGACGCACACTCCTCCTGCTCTTCCCCTGCCAAGGGCCAGTTCAAGGCTGTCACGACCTTGCAGGAGTGAACGACTTTGGAGAGGATCCGGACTGAAGGCCTGACTGAAGCCAAGTAGAGGCCTGGTCAACTGAAAAGCAAGATTGACTTGGTGTTTCATTACCAAAAAAATTTATTTGAGGAAGTAGAGTGTTCACCCAGTGGGCTGAGCCTTGGCAAAGCCTTCGCACACTCTAGTCTGCCCACCTCGATGGAGAAGTGTTTATGGAAGGGAAGGGGAAGGAACAGGACTAGCGTTTTCCGATACCCTTAACGCTCCCTCTCGTGTGGAGGGGTCTCCCGATTACTTAGGGTGGGAGAACTCCCACAGGCCCTCCCTGCTGCTAAGCTTTTCTTGAACTGTTAGTCCTTGTCAGCCTTTGCGTAAACTTGAAGATTCTGGCAGCAAGGTGCAGAGACCGCCTTATGTCGCTGCCATTTGGGACACACTTTGTAAGTAAACTCCCTTGCTAAAACCACCTTTTTTCTTCAGCCTCTCCCTGCCCTCCACAAACAGGAGCCAGTTTGCAAACCTGCACCAACAGACGAGTTTGTTTTCCTCGGTATATTTAAGACAATTGATTTTGTGCGGAAATTTAAAAATTGGGAGAATGAAGACAGGCGTTTGAATTTCCGGATTTTCTTGACAACACCAGAAATCTGGTAGTATAACGTCCTTTTAACGGTTTCTGATCCCCTGAAAGCAAAATTGGCAGTGCTTTTGATTGTGTGCTCTTCAACTTACTGAATCCAAAATGTTTCCGTCACTTGTATGTCCTGCCTCGTCTGTGTGGGCTTTAGAGATTGCAACTCCAGCCTTGTATTTTTTTGACATTGCTCTATCATCTCGTAGTACTGAGTGTTGACCTAGTCATTTTACTACGACTCTACCATTCTCGTTGGGCTTGATTTATTTGAAATATTTTTTCTCATGTATTGTATTTTTTAAGTTCTTTCAGATTTCAGAATGTCTAGGTGTAATATATTTTGGTAGAATTTTTTCCCTTCAGGGTATTGCAGATACTGCTTTGTTTTCTGGCTTAGTATGTTGCTGTGGAGAAGTATGTCACCAACCCGATTTCCCCCCTTTTAGTTGACATAGTTTTTTCTATCTGGATGGCTGAAAAACTATTTGTTTGTCTTTGAATCTTAATAACTTAGCCAGGATAGGTTGCAATGTTGACCTTTCTGTATCTTTTTCCAGTGGGGAGGGTCTTTCCTTAAATCTGTGCTTCTTTTTCTTTTCAGGGACTTTTCAATGTTTCTAAATATTTCTTTTATTTTCCTTCTTTTTTGGATCGCAATTACAGGGCATAAAATAGCCTTCTGTTGTTTTGGCTCTCTCCTCTATCAGCTTCTTTTTAACTTGCTTTTGATGTTAACATGTTCCCAAGCCTTCCCTCTATCCCACCGAAATATCTTTTAGCTCCTTTTCTTGCACTTTCTAGGTTATTGAACAGGTGTGTGTAAGTTCTAGTGGGGGTGTACTCTCAGTTTATGTCTGCGGACTTCCTTTATATCTCTTCCTGTTTTATGAGTTTCTTTTCTTTTTCCTTTTTTTCTTTTTCGTACTCCCATGAAGTGCCTTCACACTAGGCATCAAGTTCAGGAAATCTCTTCTGCTCTTGGACTATGTTTTCTTTCCAAGGAAGGTTTTTCTGCCTCCCTTGTCAGCCATGTCACTGTTCCTGCTGGTGTTTTTGCTGTATTCCAGCATCACTGCAATGCCATTTCTTTTGATCTCGCTCATGCTTAACACGAGCCGCGTCCAGACCTTTGGTTTGCTTTGGAAGTGCCTCTGTGTGAGTTTTCCAGTGTGTTCTTTCCGTGAGGTCTCCCCACTTGGTCTTTCCCTGTCAGAGCTACACTTTGAGGCCTGGCTGTTGCTACACTCAGTTTTTCTCCAGCCTCAGGTGATGGGAGTGGGGAAGGTGGAAAGCTCAGACTCAGCCTTTCCTTCTCCGCCGATGTGGGTAGATTTCCTGCTTCACAATCCACTGTTTAACTGGGTATGTGCTCTCTTTCTGGGGCCTTGAGATCAAACTTGGGTTTTCATGGGATGTCCTGAAACTCATGCTTCCGCTAGGGAGCGTTGTTTAGTTTATTCATTTTCTTTGTTTCACTTACACATTTCTTTAGCAGTTTTTTACATATTTACCCCTACTCCCAAGTCAAAATAGGAAAAGACAACTCTTCCTGTGGGTTTTAGCTTCATTATCATATTGACTGGGGTGGGGGGGCACCAGAGGGGTTTCACCTTCTGCTTACATCTCTCCACTTTTAGTTGTTGCAGACAGGTTTTATTTTTTCCCGTATTTATTTGCTCTTTGCCTTCGTCTTTGCAGTGTATGGCTGGGGATCTTCAGCAACCTCTCCCCCTTCCCTCTAAGTGGGGAGGGCACTGCCTGGAGTTGGCTCCTCCTATCCAGTTCCTTCCGTGGAGACGTTTGTAAAAGCAGACCTCGACTTTCTTGCCGGTCGCCTGCCTCCTCAGCTTCTCCCCATTTTTAGGAATATTAGTAACGCTTTTGAGGGCTCGGTTGAATCATCTGCGTTCCCTACCATTTCTTTGGAGGGATGCAGATAGGGTTAACTTCCTAACCAAATAAGCATTTTTTATTTATGCACTTGACCGTCACTTTTTAAAATTTAGTCATGTGTTTTCATTCTTTTCATCAAGTATTAGAGTATGCAGAGTCTCGCATTGTCCACCATCTTAATTGGAAAGTCTACGCTATTTTGCCATTTTTTCCTCTTCTTGTTTTTTTCTCCTTTGTTATAAGGTATGTGTTTATTTACTTAATTTTTTTCGCTAGTTAATTATTTAAAAAATTAAAAATATGTTGAAATAGATTTTATATTCTTTATTTAGGGTTGTATTATTAGGTTTGTAACACATTAGACCACAATTTCTTTTTGAACTATTTATGTAAGTATTACTCCCAGAGTTCTTCTGGTTTTACATAAAGACATGGGACATTGAAATATTTTTATGAGTTCTAAAAGAGTTTAAACAGCATGAGAATTATTCCTTTCTTGAAGATTTTGTTGAATGTACTAGTAAAGAAAAAAATCAACTGAAGAAATTTTGAAGATCTAATTGGCTTTATTAAGCCACTCATGAATAGGGCAGTATCCATATAGCAAATAGAAGGGCACTCCAAAGACTGGACAAAAATGGAAAGTTTTTTTAATAGGAAAGGGTGTGGCAGGGGAGTTATTAGCAAAAGAAAAGAAAAGGACTATTTTTAGACTAAGACATCTTCTTTTTTTTGACTGCAAGGGTTTTATTTCACTGGTTGCCACTTCTTCCTATCAAGAATGGAAAGGGCCCATGTGATAGAGTAGCTCATTGGTGTTGACCAGAAAACACACCGGTTGATTAAGATTATATTCCTGGTAAGGCCAAATTGGCGGGTAAGTCAGGTGTTACATCTAGTTCGGTATCATGGGGTTTAGCATCAATGATTCCATTTGGGACCTGTGGTCTTTTCTTTAACACATTGCGAGTGTGTCAGTCTGGTCCCCCATTTCAGTTGTACATTTTGATAACTGTTTCACTATTTTTCACGGCTATCAGTCTATTTTTGCAGCAGTTCAAGTGGTAAAAAGTCCTGGATTAGTGGGTACCTGGGAAGGTAGTCTCTAACGTGCACTTAATTGGAATAACGATCACGGGACTAAAACGGTGGTGAGGACTCAGGCTGTAAAGGAGGAATGACCAGTGGCCCCACCCCCCACATCCACGCCTAAGGACATGTGGACTGCAAAACATTCGTTTGCTAAGGTGTTCCTCAGACTGGGCAATGTGAGGGGCCCATATTATTTCTTGACTTTCTTTGAAATCTATGTAACACTTTACATTATTCAAGTTTGTGTTTTACTTTGGCCACCATGCAGGCCACAGCCACACATAAACGTATTTGTGTACTTAAGCTTCAGGGTAAAACATGCAACATTTCACCAGGAACTTACAATTTCACTATTGTGTCAAGGCAGTGGCGTGGTGAGCGGTTCAAAGAAGAGGTCTCGGCCCTCCTGGAAATATGCAGACTTGTAAGGATCCCTTATATTTGATCGTTGGGTCTTTCACTCTTTTGCAAACGTGGTCTTTAATCATCAGTGTGATTTGTACAGACTAAAAGTAACAGATCTGGGTGATAATATTTTAAGATAATACTGTACTTTTTTTATGCATTCATTTTATTGATTCAACGAGGTATTTCAAAAGATCCTTACTGAGTGCACTGACAGCGTGCCAGGCACTGTTCTACTTGCTGGCGATACAGCACCAAATAAGAGGCAGAAACCCCTGTTTTTAAGAAAATAGTGTCTGCCCTATACTCGGCGCCCCAGGAAGAGCCGAGAGGAAAGAGTAAGCATCGTTTTCCACAAACCTGAGCCTTACTCGCAGATGAGAAACTTGCTGTGCCATTGGGCCAAATGCGTGTGTTGTTTGACTTCCACAGTTAAACGTTTTTTACTGCTCTTTCGCAGGTTCTCTCCCTTTCCATCGCAGACGGAAATCACGATTTCCGTGATAGATTTCCTTACTCCATCACGATTGGATGTCCCCGACCTGCTTCTTTCATTTATTCTACCCTTTCGGCTCCTGTAGGCTTTGGACATTTAGACTTAGCTCCTGAAAACTTAGCTGTGGAGTAAGTGAAAGTGAGAAAAAGGTTTTCCGGGCTTCAGAAAAGCGCAGGTGTAGAAACGGGGGAGTTCAGGGATTTGTTTCTTAACCACAGACTGGAAGACGAGGGAGAGGAGTGAAGAGTCCCTGGGCCCCGGAGCAATGGCAAATTTGTTTCCTGGGAGGGGGTAGCAGGAATACAGAGGGCAGTGGCCCTGTGGGGCCTTGAGCCTGTAGGTGGCCCTCAGGAGGGTCCCACAGTAATGGTGTTTCCGGGAAGCAGCAGGTAGGGGCTGTGGTGCTAGGCCCATGCCATCCAATGACTTATGTGCACTGGTGACTTCTATCTGAAGACCACAGAGCACTGAACTCCATGCCATGCAGGGATCTAGTCTATTATCCCTGAACTACCCTGTCACAACCTTGGGGTCAGGGGCCGATTCACGGATAAATGAGGTTGCCTTCTCCCAGCTGGCATGACACGTAGATGTGGCAATAAAGTTGAGTATGGATAATCGGGAAACTGGTGTTTTCTGTACACTCCAGCCCGTGGATTGAGATTCACACCTGTTTTGCTCACTTATAGAAGGAAGCTGGAGTAGTGTGGAGGGGGGACTGGAAGGTGATCATGTTTTATATTACAGGACAATGTTTTGTTGTAATATGTTTTTGTTGCTATTATTTCATGAAGGGCTTGGTCTGTGACCTCTCTCTCCCTTGTTAAGTTTTTCTTGCAGTTCTTTCCTTTTTCTGCTGTCTTCTTCACCTTGACACCCTTGGTTCGGTTTGACCACATGGAATAGTCCTACAACCACAGCTCAACTTCACAGATTAGCTGTTAGAGTAGCCCCTTGCTTCTCAGGCCTCACAGGCTCCACTCCTATCCACAGCTCTCTTCCTTGGCTCCTCTGCTTGCTCCCCCCACATTGGCCTCCAAGCTGCTCCAAGATGCTCCCTTTTAAAGCAGAGGCATCCAAAGTGAGGTCATCAGGCCAGCAGCCTCAGCAGCCTCAGCATCCCCGGGAGACTTGCTAGAAATGCAGATTCTCAGGCCCATCCAGCTCTAGTGGAACCCCGCAGCCTGCTTTTTGAACAAGCCCTCAGGGGGCTGGGTGCCAGCTCAAGTTTGAGGAGCATGCTAGGAAAGGAAGCACTTTAAGGATGCCGTGCCCCGTGGCCAGCCAGGGGAGATCCCCTGTGGGGAAGAGTGCAGCTGTCCTTCATAAAAAACATATACACTCAAGCACATGATGACATCTTTAAGCTATGCTGGATAAAAATGCAGCTAGTTGTTTCTCCACTCAAACCACAGGTTAATGTTTTGACCTGTAGACAACTCTTCAGGAGAATCCTAAAGTCTAGAGACTTAACTTTGTTTAAGTCCTCCTTGCCATATTGTTTAACTTCATTGATTTTCCATTATATCGGGATGTGATTGGGTTATCTTATTATTGCCCTCTCCCCCAAGAAAAAATAAAGTAAGAAAAAAATGACTTTGCAAAAAGTTAGATGGAAATTCTTATGAAAAATGTTGCAAGAATACTATAGGTTTTCTTCCGGTAATTATCATGCTGTTTATGAAACCCCTCATAAAAAGGTGTGCAGAAAGATGAGATTTTAAAACACTGAAACCTGGAGAAATTTACTGTTTCTAACAAGAGAGTCAGTCATCAGAAGGACTTTTTGGCTTCTGTGTTTCCATAGCATACAAAGACTTGCTGCCTCTGTGTTTGCATTTTCAGTCGGCAGACTGACATGGGGAGCCTCCCTTTTTCTCAGCCAGTCAAGTATTGATTTTGCATTACAAAGGGAAAATATAAATGTAGGTCTTTCTAAGATGACCTCAGCCACGATGTGAGAAAACTGCTGAGTGTTGGGAATCTCAAGTTCAGTATTGGCAGAGTGCAACGATCCACAATTTGTGATGCCTAGTGTAAAATCTCTCGACTCTTTTTAATAATCAAACCAAATCAAAATGGTGGGGCCAGTGAAATCTCTATTTAAAAGACAGGACCATTGAGCCTCTGGGGTCATTCTTTTGAAAGAACGTCGTCATTGTCAATATAGGTGACATAGCACAAATCATAAAGTCGCTCATAACTGAAGATCAAATTTCCAGTGAGCCAATGGCTGACTGAAAAAAAATCTGCTTCCTGAATTTTCCCCAAATATTGAGCACAATTTAAAGATGCATGTAGCAGAGTGCTAGGTCTTTAAACCTTATGAAAAAGTTTTACTCCTATGTTACAGGTAGGTCATTTACAAGTGTGTCCTTTTCTTTTGTAGCAATAACCACCCACTCAGAATCATTTCCACACTGATGTGAATTGTATTTTAACTGGTAATGCTGTTTTATATTAGTAATCACTGGCTTATGTCTTCTTCCTTCATTTCTTTGAGGGAAAGGCAGTATTTAGTTATCGAATTATTGTTTTAAAACAAAGGATGGGGTTGGTCAGGACAGTGAGATTTACTTTATTATCAGAATCGGTTTGTTCTGAAGCAGTTTGTCTAAAAGGAAGCCAAGCAGAAACATTCATATTTTAGTCAGGAGAAAAGTAAACATTATTTGTTTTTGAATAAATATACTGAAGGAAAAATAAGACATTTAAAAACCCAGAGCAATTGTGTTTGTTTTTTCCTTATGAAATTTGCCAGCATGGGTAATTAAATGTTAGATGTTAAATCAGGTTGGATTTTCAATTTGACACTGTTCCTCCCTTTTCTCGCCTTCCTTCCCCTGTTCTGCACCCCCATCCCAAGCCCCCAAACCTTGTACCACTTCATTATGTGGTATATTTATTTGGAGGATGTGAACATCATTAAATTAAGTACTTTGACTTACCTACTGTAGGTAAATAACCGCTTGGTCTGGAGTTAGGAAATGAAAGAAGAATGGGCCCCTTTGGCTGAACGGAAGTCCAGTGCTTAAGGAGCTAATGATTTTGTGGGGACACAGACATGGACACAAAGACCTATAACACAGGCAGGGTGTGCTATATATAATGAAAGTACAGTTAATGGCGTCATTGCATGGAATAAGAGATAATTCATACTTGTTTGTGTAAAGGGGATAGCTTTGAGCTGGACCTTGTTGTATAAATAATACTTGAAAGGTGAGGATGGAAGAAGAAACCATTCCCTGTGAAGGTAACGTAGGTGGGAAACTTGTCTTTAAGCAGGAATGCTTAGGTCGTGAATTATAGTTATGGAACAATTAATAATGTAAAGACAAATCAGACGGCAACAAATATTCTAATAAAGAGGGGTTAAAGAAGAAAAGCCAAAATGAAGTGGCCGGCAGAGTGCCTCAGAGGTGGGGAGCGTGGGATGGAGGTAGTCAGTTACCCTCTCTCACCCACCTCCTCCACCGGGTGACGACTGAACTGTTGTAGTTGGGAAATCTGTTGTCTAACCTAGAAGCCAAAAAACGGTGAGGATAGGGCCATGAGTTCCAGGAGCAGTGAACTCTATGAATCTGGCTATGAAACACCAAAGCATCTGAAAATATCAGGCTATTAATTAATCAAATAATCAGCCAGTCATTATAAATGCTCCATGTGATATTTGTCCAGAGTAGCTCCATTAAGGTTTAACATTTCACAAGCAAAACAGCCAGGCTACTGAAGCAAATTTTAGAATTCAAAGTACTGGGTATTTTTGAATCATGCAGACCCAGCCTATATAAAAAGAATCCTGGCCAGTGAATTGGCTGGAATTATTGTTAAGCAAAAGCCATAGCACTTTGTCATGGGTTGAATTTAGTTTTCCTACCACATTTTTTTTTTTCAAGTGAGTCACTAGAACAACATCCTGACCCCACAATATGTTACCAACTAAAGCACATCTTTATTTTTCTCTGGTTTCTCTTTGCAGCCAAGCAAGGCTTTGGCCATATTATATTCATCAGCAAGAAATCCCCAAATACCAAGCACATACCAGCATGGGCTGTGGATTTCAGACAGATTTAAATCCCAGAAGAGAGACTTAATCTGTTCCTCTTCTTGGGCATAGTCTAAAGCAGAACACGATTTCACTGACCCATGTCAGATATAGTACTTTGTTTTGCAGACACAGAAAGTGATCTCCAGCAGGTTTCACTTGTTAAGGACGGCTGTGTAGAGCACATAAAACGGGAAATTGGACTTTGCAGCGTGCAGAAATGAGTCTTTGGCCGTAGTGTAGTCTCGTCTAAAACTCTTAAAACCCGTGTTCCTGCTGAGGCTTATCCTGAGTGTTTATATGTTAAGGTCAGATGAAAGTATTTCTCTTTTTCCAAGTCAGCACTGCTGTCTAAGAGGTCAGCAAATAATATTTACCGTTAGCAGTGGACATTGCAGTGATCGAAAGCTTAGGTATGGTTATTGAACAGGTGGAGACCCCTTTATCATTATCTAACACTCTGGGTCTTTATACGCATACGCATGAGTAGGGTATTTTCATTGACTCAGATCCCAAATTGCAGCAACATGATCTCCTCCACAGTGAGCTCCTGAGCAGCCACTGAGGACAAAGATGAGATTGACAGGAATCCCAGAAGTGTTTGAACTAGGGAAGGGTGTGGCTTTGCATGTGGCCTTGACATTCACAGTCATCCCTTGAAAAGCCAGGGCACCCAGAAAAGCCTGGAGCTTGCATAAGAGCAGATGTGAGCTTTCGTTGTATTTAACACAATAATTTTATTCCCCCCTGAATAGAAAAATAAAAAAATTCTCCGAGTCTTTAGACTGAAGGAAGGCATAAATTATAAATATGTTATCCATACCATAGTATCTCCTGAAGAGAGAAACTAATGGTCCCAAACAGCTTATGGTCGGAAAATGGCATTTTCACCTACACTATTGATATAGTATTTACATATCTGTCATCTACTGTTTAAGTCAAGCTAGAATTAAAGCTCGACACCTGGAGAAAACACTCAAGAATATCCTAGGTTATTTTTTTCCAGTGGTGTTATGTTCATTGTGTCTTTAAAAGTTTCCTCACTACTACCTTCTGATCCTCCAGAGGATGTTTCTTTTCATTTCCCTACTTTTAGAAAGGAGATAGTCTTAACCAATGTCGGTGGTGGATGCTCCTCGGAAGTCTTTTTTGGTTCATCCTCTTCTAAAATGATGGAAAGATCTGGATGCGCAAGATCCACAAAACTCAGGTAGTCCTTCGTGCTTTGCTTTTTGATACTTTTGAGCATTGGCGCTCAGATGACATGGCCTTAGGTCCAAATCCTGATACTATTTACTAATTGTGCGAACATGGGCAACTTATTGGTGGGCGATCTCCATGATTCTCTTGTGCGTCTTCATATCTTTCAAGTAGATAGACTGTTGACTGTCTTTGTTTCAGACTTTCTTTCAAGTATGTTTGTGTAGCGAATAACCTTTGAAGAAAGAGATAGTGTCTCCTTTCAGAACAAAGGTGGGTGTGCTTGGTGTCCATTATAAAAATTCCTGTAACTCCTTATAAAGTTGCTGTAACACAATCTATCGTGTATGCAGGTGTCACCTGACCCTCTTGTGTTGCCTGTGGGACTGGGGGTTTAGAAAATTGGCAAAAGAAAAGCTGCTATGAGTAATGGCCTTTTGTCTCTGACCCAGGAATTGTGTACTCTCCGTGAGCACTGCTGAAATTGCGACAGGTTAACTTATCAGTTTTCAAGAAGGATAAACATATCAGACCTTTGACAGTGTTTGACACTCACTTGACAGTATTAATTCTCAGTTTCCTCATCTGTAAAATGGACTTTAAAAATAATGCTGACATACTTGGAGCGAGGACAGTGAGCCCAGTACCAACCACACACTAAGGCTTCAATAAATACTTGCTGTTGTTATCATTTTTGTGATGCTTTCACCCTCTACCTTAAATAAAGCAATTCTGATGTATAGTCTTATTTTGAAAGAACACTTCTGTTAAAGATTCTGCTAAAAAAATACAATCTCAAGGTATGACTTCTCAAATATAACTGCTTTTGGAGTTCTTTCCTTTCATCTGTGATGGTCACTCTTTATCTTCTATTTTTTTTTCAGAAACAGAAAGGGATCTCCAGCATGTCTCATTGGCCGTTTTTTTTTTTTTTTAGTATTATTTTATATAAAATTTTGGATGGACCTACATTAAAAAATATTTTTTATTTGCTTCCATAGAAATAAATGGGGAAAAGGAGAATAACTTTCTTAGCTCATTTAGCTTCTGATTAAAATTTTAACTTCTAAAATATCTCGCCTTTATTCCTCAGGAGAACTGGGTGAAGGCACAGTAGAGAAGCTGGTCTCAACTAAACATCCTAGCACGACCATGGGAGAGCCCAACTCTAGTGAGTGGGTCTGTAGCTGCTCTTCATATATGAAGACAGAGAGATATAAGTCGTAGATGTGATCATGTTGCTCATGTTTTAAAAAATGCCTCCTTGGATTCCTTTTGCCTACAGGGAAAAGTTGCGATTTTTTTGTCCTGCTTTTATAGACCTTTACAGTTTGTTCGGCTTCATCCTGAGCATGTCTACTGTAGCTCTTTTACGTCTTCAAAAGTCCCTGGGCACTTCATGCTGTTGTTACTGAACAGCAAGTGGGGTCCCGCTGCCTGCTGCCACCCTGTAGGCAAAATTGTGGAGGCAGAGGTTTGGTGAAAAAGGAAGGGAGTCTTTATTCAGAAGCTACACAGTTTTGGAATAACAGCTTTCCACATGCATTAGTCAGTCACTTAAGCCTATCAACTACGACTGAAATACTTAACTCTTTGAGTTCCAGCTTTAATCACTTAAGCCTATCAGTTAAGGCTAAAATCGTTAACTCTTGCGTTCCCCTATCATTCCCCTTGTTCTTAGTTTCCTTATTTTTATAAGATTACAAACTAAAACAACGTAAGACACAAAAGCTCTGTAGTTTTGGAGGAATGGCAGGCTTCTGCCTCGGAGCCCGTCCCTCTAGAATGCTCCGAGTAAAATGACCCGGCCACCCTCTGCCTGGCCAGACCGATTCTGGGCTGCACCCGGAGTTTCTTGTCCTGTTACAAAAAATAATGCCCTTTGGGGAGTGCAGGTGGCTGCAGCTTGATCACCAGGCATCCTTGAAGAAGAGGAAGAGAGCCTGTCTCCCCTTTTCTTCTGCTTAAATCTTCGGGCCCATAATCCCATGTGCTCGGGAGGCATTCAGTTTCTTAGCCAGTTCTGCCCTGGACTGTTTACCACGGCCTCAGGCACTGTCCTCCCAAGGTGCCTTCCTCCCTTCCCCAGTGATGTGATCAGAGCTCTCGGCATCACAATTACCTTTCTGTCTAGTATGTCTTTTCCTACCTTTCCCACCCGACAATCCCATTCTTTCCTTGATGGTCAGTTCAGGTTTCTCTTTCTCTGGGAGCTTTGCTTGCTTTGTCCCAGTGGAACTAGCTAATTCTTTCTCTGTCTGACTCACACCTTTAGTTAATATCATGATTCGCTATGGCCTATTTCACCTAATGATTGCTAGTTGCTTGAGGGTAGAGGTTGTCTGTCTTATTTTATGTCCTCTGTAACATGCATGGTGCCTGGCAAATTGTACAATTTTTTTTTTGTTAATAGGGCATAAAATTGGTCAGCTTTTCTGAGACTTAAGCCATAAATGTGTTTCTTTGGCAGTTGGTTAAACGCCCGTGTTTCTCAACTCTGGTGGCTCATTGGGATCACGTAGAGAGAGAGCTTCGGAACATTACCAGTGCCCGGGCCCAGGGACACTGATAGCAGCACCTGATTTCCATAGATTGGGATTTACTTTAAAGTGGACTCCCAGGTTTGGGAGTAATAGTAAGCACTTACGTCACTGTTACTCTATAAGGCACTATTTCAGGAGCTGTTTTAAGCACTTTGTTTACATTAATTTATAAGATTTTTTTTTGGAAAACCGACATTGAGTACCACTACAGTCTGGCTAAATGGCAAGGAAATATAATCACTGAGATTGAAGAAAAATAATGACACATAATGATAGGGCTAAGCTGGATTCTTTCAGTGGAGCATGTTGTGTTGCTTGTTTGTTTTCTCGTTTTTGTTTTTAATTACGTAGGGGGAGTAAGGAAGCAATCCGAATGTGTATGGTGGGTGAGTTGTGGTTAGACCAGAAAAAACTTCAGTGAGTGCAGGAAGAATTCCGACTGCTGAAGGAGATGTTAAACGTTGAGAGTCACTTTTCTAGTTTAAGGCCCAGTTCCCACGAGACAGCACTTTATTAACCAATTTGCCCTAAAAGTTTGTCTTCGTTCACTGCAGCTTTTCACTTTGGGAAAGAAAGAAATGATTTGACTTGACATCTTTGCAGTTGCTTAAACGAAATGTAACATCTGGAAAAAAAATAGACTATAATGATTTAAGCAAAGCAATATTATAAAAGGTTTATAAAAATGGTTCTGGGTTAAAGTAGTGAGTTTTGAACAGTAAAAGGGGGATTTTGTGTATCACATTAAGTTACGAAGGGAGTCTTTGACAGTCCAGTCCTAGGCTACACCTGGGTTTCCTTCCCCCATTTAAAATGCTGTCCTTTGGGACGCTCAGGCAGCTGCAGCGCAGTCATCCAGGTGGCTCCAAGGAAGAGAAAGAGAAGGTCTCAGCCTCCCTACTGTTTAAACCTTCTAGCCTATTCATCTTCGAAGCCAGTCCTGTCCTAAGCTGGCAGATCTTCAGTGCCCCCTGCTGTGCCTCTGCCCAGGGGTAGGTAGGGCTGTCACACACCACACTAGCTTGTGTACCTCCTCCTGTGGCCTTTCCCTTCCTCTCCCGTCGATCTTATCGATCTCTCTGTATGTGTGGCTGAATGTCAAAAACGCACAGAACGGCCTTCTACAACAAAGACTCATCTGGTCCAAAATGCCAGTACTTCTAAGTCTGAGAAACTGGACATAGCCCAAGGCGTAGAAATATGTGCGTGTGTGTGTGTGTGTGTGTGCGCGTGTGCATGCGTGTGTGTTCAATGTCAAGTGCCAGCCTTAGCAATGTATTATTTCAGAATGTAACCTAAAGTTAATCAGCAATTAAGATGTAGAATGGCCTTTTAGAGATTGTAGATTCTTTCATATTGAAATGTACTGTTTTAGCTTTTGCTTCAATAAGTGAGCCCAATCCTCAGTCTATGAAATAATTTAATAATGCAAAGGATTTTGTGGTGCTCCTATAATTTGTGATTGTTTTTAGTTTGGATTCACATGTGGTTAAACTACATGTTTCCATGGTTTCACTGAATTTCAGGGTTTGCTTTATGGGGTAATATTGGTAAGTGGAAGGATTGATATAAGGCAATTAGCTGTAATTTTGGAACTTTTCCTCCCCTTTTAAAGCTTTGCATATCTTGGCCTTTTACACTTTATATAAAACTACTTACAACCGAAATGATTTATAGAAAAAACTCCGCAAGGTGAGGTCAGCGCGCACTTGGAGGCCAAGGTGAAGCCTCTGCCCAGCCATTTGTTTTTACTGTTTTGTTTGGCTCTTTGCATGAAACCAGACGGATGAGCGGGGCACATACGGTGTATGCGCTGGCTGGGCCCCGCAGGCCTGAGTTGTGGGCTCCGTGTCCTGCTGCTCTGCTCTTATGTTTGCGTTCAGAATTCTTCCACTCATTTGCGCGGGGGCAGGGGTCAGGCCCATCGAAACTCAGCAGGACACAGCTACTCTCAAATCCGGAATGCTTATCCAGAAGGAAAAGTCCCTCAGCGAGACCAGATTCTTGTCATCTATGATCGGGCGTTTCCTCCCTTTGTGCTGCTCAGCAACCTCTCAGGATGAGAGACTTTTGTGGAAACGCAATTCCTGACTCAGGCTGGTGGGTAATTCCTGTTTTGAATCCAGTTTTAGGACTCTGGGTTGAGTTTCCTTCGGGCTAGGCTTGTGGCCACTCCTGGAGGCAGAGAAACTGCTATGTGGGTTTGGAAAGATTGGGAAAACAAAGGCAAACTCTAGTGTTGACAGTAGTAACCCCGGGCCAGATAGGAGGTTTAGCCTAAGACCTCTGTGCTGTGACTAGTGTTGTGGAAATGCTGGTCCTGCCTGCGGTGGGCCACCTCGGTGGGACTGCGTGGATCACGCCGTTAATATAACATGATCACTTTCATTCTCTTCTAGTTGATGGTCACACTAACTTACATTTTACACAGTGGTCCTGTGCTTTGGAGGCTGCAATCAATGGTTTTATGAGCTCATAAGTGGTCATGAGCATGGACTTTGGAATCAGAAAGACTAGCTTGACTCATGGCATCTATCACAGGTAACAGAGGAAACTTAGAAGTTACTTAACCCCACTGTGTCTCAATTTCCTTGTCTAAAAATTGACACAACAATACCTCTCTCACTAGATCCAATGAGGTGTTGTATTATGTTGCGGTAAGAGTTATGTACTCCAGTGCCAGGCTGCTTGGGATTGAATGGTCACTCCGCCATTTACTAGCCAGCTGACCTTGAACACAATGCTTCATGTTTCTGTGTTCTGGAGATAATAATGGGATCAATTTAGAGGGTTATTGTCAGGATTAAGAGATTGCGTCAGTAGATCACTTAGAATAATGTCAGACATCTTATAGTACTTAATGATAATTAGCTAAATTATTATTGTGAAAGTGAAAATACTCTTCTCAGTAGCAGAGAAAGGCTTAGAAATTGTGTTCATTGTATACATGCATAGCATTTACAAATGTACTGTACAGAAACTCTTTTGAAAACCCTAAAATAGTGCATTATCTGGGTAATTGCTCAGTTTTCTATTGTACTGAAAAGTTTTTTTAGATTAATAAATGGCCAGTTGTCAAATTAGACCAAGATGTCCGGTATTGTTCTCCAAACCGAGTAAAGTCTAAGAAAAATGTACACATGCACACATATGCACACACACTCATGCACACGCCGTATGGCAGGTGTAGACAGGAATTGTGTCCAGTGAAATCTAGCAACTGAAGACAGGCTGTCACAACTCAAGGGTCTTGGAAACCCTCGGCTCTAGATATCCCTTGGAATTCAAGGTCTGTTTGCCACAATGATGCTAAATCATCTGCTGCTGGCAAGTGACACTTGTCACATTTTCTCCTTCACTGCCATTGTGGTTCTCTGCTCCAGGAGGAACCCCGCGCCTCATCTCTCCAAACCTCTGTCTCTCCTTGACACAGCTGTTCATTTCTGACTCCTCTGTGCTACTCTGGCTGGGAAGTCCAGCACATTTATATCATTCATATTTTAAAACGCCTTAAAGGGAAGACCTATTTATTCTGATACTACGACTCAATTCTGACAAATTTGGGTTCCTAGTCCATAGCAGGCACACTTTTTCGTTGATATAATGATAGATTATGTAAAAGGAGAAGATTGCCCATTTTTTGTGCATGCATTTTATGAAATTGATTTGAAGAGATGAAAGAAGAAATACAAAACATTATGAAAACCAATGTACTTCACATCTTTGTTAGAAAAGTTTTATTTTAAGATAAAGGGAAACGCATTGTTGAATTCATTAAAATAATTTATGGAGAGAAAAAAAATATACGCATATATTAAATCTTTTAAAATCTTTTCCTGGGCCTAATTGGGCTTTGGGTCATAAAAACATATTAAAACAAATTGTAAAAGTTTCGAATGTTTTTTATATGAAAATAAATTTTAGGATTGTGTCACTCAGAAGGATGTTATTTAAAGTTTAGCTGACTTTTGTTGTTTTTAGTAAGCTGAAGTAAAATGAGATTGATGCCAGAGATGTTCTACAATTAGCGCATCAAAATAAATACAGACTAAGATACAATGTTCTGCCTTATTCTTATAATACAGAATTGAAATAATTTAGCTTTTAACCTTGTGGAAGTTTGAAATTTTTTTCAAATAAATGGTGGTATCACAATGAAATCAGGGCATGGAGCTTCAGGACTTCAAGACTTTCTTCAAAATAGAAAAGCATGTTTTAAATTGCTTGAGTTTTCTAGTTTATTTGGCCTGGGAAGCTTCCTGCCTGTCTTGTCATAACTACCATGTTAAATTTAGTTATATGTTTAGAAAATGGACAAAAAATGTTCACCACTGGCAGGTGAAAACAGGAAATAAAAATATTGACTCGGGATGTTCCCAAGAGAATTAAGAATGAATGAAAGGATTGTAGTTTTGAAGGCCACTGTGACTAGGAAAGTGGGCATAAGTACCTCATTTGGCACCCAGTTGATTCCAGCTCACGGTGCCTATAATTTCTGGCTGCAGGAGTAACGTGGCCAAAGGGCTTGTATTGCAGTGGAATGAAGGAAAAAGTGCCTCTCAGAGGACTTTCAGTTTTAGGATCACAGAAAACTCTTCCCTTCTCTTTTTTCCCTCTTTTCGGAATGCGGGAGCTTTTTTGGAAATGCTCAGTCTTTCATTTTGATTCCACATTGGAACAAAACGTCGGCACACCTAATCGCTGATGACATTGTTTACCTGGAGGAACAAGCTGTTTTGTGTCTAATATGACCCCAAATAGAATGGTTGAATGTGGTGGTGACACTACCAAAAATTAATATATTGTTTGTTTAGCTTCTGAACAGAACATTGTGCTACATTATTTGGAAAGAATTTCTTCAAGAGAAAGCTGTTATTCATCGAAGGATCATTTATGGAGGAGTTGCCATGTATGAGACACTTCGTATGTAAAGAGGGAAAAATAGTGTTTACCTTTTTCAGGAAAGTTATACTTTGATGGAATTTACTGAGAGGCAATGACTTTTTCTTTCAGAAAAATATAAAGGCAATTAGCATTTTTTGTAGTGGTTTTCAAGATTAATAACAGAATGCATCAGGCATTTTGCTCTGAATGTGTATTGATTAAGCTATAAATCACTCAGACTATGTTCATTTTGTTTCCAAGTACTGTTTGTTGAATCCTTGCTTATAGATGACATCAGGAAAATACTTTTTAAATAAATCACATTTTATGGATGAAATGGGAACTCCCAGTGCCTAGGGGAAGGTGGTGGGAGTAGAAAGTTTCAAAGGAAGCGAGAGAGTAAGTCTTGGACCTTCTTCAAGGCTAGGAATCCAAGAGAGACAATAAAATCCATCTCCCAGTCCCCCTTCCACTTCCATCTGATAAAGAGAAGTTTGGGGATACAAGAGCCTGGAGGACTGCCCTTGCATCTTTCTTGGGGCCTCAGAAGACCGTGAACATCGTGCCTGACAACATTGCCAGACAGCAATATAATCGATACCAGGATATTTGGCCCTCCGAAGAGGGCAGGATTTACCTAGAAGCCATTGGTCCCTAATGAGTTTTCTTGATTGCGGCGAGGGGATGCCAGGGAGGAAGTGGGTTGGACTAAGTGGCTGACGAGCAGGTGGGCAGAGCAGATGCCTCAGAGGATGCTGGAGGCAGAGAGTACACGTAGGAGACCGACCACCAGTTTAACTCCAGATACTTTCACCCCCTCCCATGACTGGACACCCAGGGGAAGGGAAAGCCAATTTTGAACTGACTGAGTTTATGCCTCACTTGACTAGTAAAAAACTCTAGTGACTGAAGAAAAAAACCTGGAATTGACTAACAGTTTCAGTCATCCAGCAACTAAACTCAATTATAGAGAACTACATGTTCTTCTACACATCCGAATTTTGTCAGTTGGAAATATTGTGCTGCTCTGGCTGGTGTGGCTCAGTTGGTTGGAGCATCATCCTGCGAACCAAAAGGTTGCAGGTTTGATTCCTGGTCAGGGCACATGCTTAGGTTGTGGGTTCAGTCCCCAGTTGGGATGTGTATGAGAGGCAACCAATCCATGTTTCTGTCCCTCTCGCTCTTCTCCTCTCTCTAAAATCAATAAGCATGTTCTCTGGTGAGGATTGAAAAATATATATATTGTGCTAACATGGACTGCTAGGATTTCAATGAATGTATTCTTTCACCTGTGTGTTTTATGTATAAATAACTTAGGAACATTTATTTGACTCTAGGATCAGCTTCATAGATAGCAATATAAACTATTTTATAAGGTCCCCTTTATGGATTATGTGAAGAAAAATTAATTACCAAGTGTTGATATGCTCGGAAATATTTAGATCAGTTGTTCAGAAATATTTATAGTGACTAATGTTTTGAATAAGAAATCCCCAAGATTAACAAAATATCAATCACAACAGTCTTTAGGACTTTGCTTGTCAATTTCTAGAAATAATCACTTATAAGATCATATTCAGTTTTGGAAATGTATATATAGTTTTTATAGTTGGTGCTGTGATATCCTAATTTTCTTTTATGTGTAAGACCATTGAAAGAGATAAAAAGGTATGTTTTTAAATTAAATGTTTATTTATTTTTGTTCTAAGACCTGTTATTAACCGCACAGCTTTAAATTTACATAACCTGTCGTAACTAATGATTATGTTGCAGAATTTTGACTAGAAGTTTGTAATTGTCCATCTAGTCATCAACTTTCCAACCTTTGCTTCTTTTTCACCTGAGTCAATTTTCAAATACACTCTTTCTTGCCGTGTATCATAGATGCCTATTGCTGAAATTCCCAAAGATTACGTACTGTTGCTTTCAAATTATTATTAAAATTTCGTATATTATCATAGGGAACTTCAGATGGGTGCTGTTGCTAATAACCTACAACTGCTGGTTGAAAGGATTAGTTATGTATATATTTTTTAAAAGCTCTGTTTACACATCTTTGACGTATAACGAACTATGCATATTTGAAGTGTAAAATCTGACGTATTTGTGACATGTACCCCTCTGTGAAACTGTCGCTACGATGAAGACAATGAACAGTCATCGTGGCAGAGGTGCCGTGTGCCTCTCAGCAGGACGGCCTTTCCGCCTCTCCCCGTCCCGGCTCTTCGTCTCCAGGGGGTGCACTGAATCTGTAGATCAAGTTGGGAAGATCTCACATCTTGCCTCTCCACCAACATGGAATTTCTCTCCATTTATTCAGTTCTTTGATTTCTTTCATCAGAGTTTCATAGTTTTTTGCATATAGAGCTGGTACATATTTTGTTAGATTTATACCTAAGTATTTCATTTTTGTGTGTGCTAATGTAAATAATATCGTGTTTTTAATTTCAAATTCTACTTGTTCCTTGATGGTACTTGAAACGCTTCTTATGGTCAGTATTTTTAACTTTAGCCAGTCTGATACCTGTATAGTGCTATCTCATTGTAGTTTTAATTTACTTTCTTAATGACTGCTTACATATACATAATGTATATATCTTCTTCCATGAAGTGTTATTTTTAAAAAAATTTTTTGCCTATTTAAAAATTTTCACATATGTATCTCAGGGGTCCATCCACATGTTTGGTGATTCACTAGAAACACTCACAGGACTCAGAGTCAACAGCACTCATGACTGTAATTCATTACAGTTATCAGCAATGGAAAAAGACACATCAGGCAGTCTGGAAGAATCCCAGTGCCGACTCCAACATTTTCCCTCTTAGGAGAGATTACAGCTAACACATTCCTTCCTCTAGTAGTGAAAAGCAGCGATGTTTGTAATGTTTTGGCTCAGGGAAGCTTGCTTGAGACTCAGACTCCAAAGTTTCTCTCTGGGGTTTGTCTTTGTAGGCACCCTCTGCTGACATGGCCAGCCGTGAGTACCAAAATTCCAGAAGAAAACTAGGTACCTGCCATTAATCACATTTTTTTGTACAGTTAGTCTATGCAGGTTGATACTGCAAGGTACGGTGACTTGGGTGGACAGAAGAGCCTTATTAACATAGGGGACATGACAGAAACCAAGTCCCCAGAAGCCAGTGAAGGGCCAGCCCTGCAAACGGACCCTTCTGAAGATAGCAGCCCTCAAAAATGTTACACACACACACACACACACACACACACACACACACACACACACACTCTTCTTTTATTTTCACCAGAACACTCTGATTATTGGGGCACACCCAGGAAGAAGTAAGGATATGGTAAAACAGAAAAAGGCATTGCACTGGGGGAAGCTCCAGAGATAAGACACTGGGTAGCACAGCTTCTGGGAATGTGGTATTTGCCTTGGGGACGAAACACTGAGATTTCAGTCAGACCTAAGCTTGTAATACTATGTTAGGAGATCCACTTTCACCTACACGTAGAACCTTCCTTAATTGATGAGAGAATGAGGCTGAGGAGAAGGTGGAATTTACAAAAGCAAAACTTTCTTCAGGATAATTCTGTAGAATGGCCTGAAAAGCCCAGGGGACAACTTGGAGGCTAAGTAAAGAATTACTTCAATAAAGGGGGGCTACCAGTCTGATAGCACCTCAAGACCAGAGGAAAATTTGGGGTGCACTTGCTTTTTCCCTCAGGAAGGACAGAAGGTCTGACCTTGGGAACATGAATCCTCTGCATCAAGCAGTGTTGCCATTTTGGATTTACTATAACTATATTTGTCAAATTCTCTGCCCTGTTTCTCTTCCCACGGGGGGCTTCCTGTCATGTCATAAGCAATGACCTTTCCGAATTCTGATGCCAAACTGTGTTACTTTTAAGCTTGTTTCTTAGCATCTCTCTCAGTACAAGTCAGTGAGTTAGGAAAGATAATGGAGAACATCTGAAAATTAAAATTCAATCTAAGTAGGCAGCGTAAGACTGGCTTATCTCAATCCAAGAACAGATTTTGAGAGTATTTGGGGGAACTGACTTCTGGCCTCCTTTGGGCAACAATAGTAAATATTGCTTTTCCTGGCTCTTGGTAGCTGTTATAAGACACTATGCTCAAGATTAGGCTTCCTGAAAATTACCTAGAGAATAAGCATCAGAGACGTTCAGGGTAATAGGTGGAGGCACTGGCCTTGGATTTACATTATCATGTGAAAATCAAGGAAGTCAAAGACAGGTGCCCGTTAAGTACCGAGGAATAAGTTTCACCAAACAGGGGAAAGGCATGTACTCTGAAAACTGTAAGACATTTAAAAAATGAATTGAAGAGGATACAAACAGATGGAAGAATATGCCATGCTCATGGAATGAAAGGATTAATATTGATAGAATGTCCTTACTACCGAAAGCAATGCACAGATTCAGTGAAATCCCTGTTAAAATGCCCATGGCAAAGGGGAGGTTGAGTGGAGGGAATGGACAAAATAAACAAACATAAGTTATAAATAAAATACAAAATAAATAGTAGAGTCTGAAATAAAATATGACCTCCAGAAAATAAAAGAAAATAAAACAAAAATAATTAAATATTTAGTTTCAAAAACCACTTTAAATTGATTATACTACTCTTTAACTGTTAAAAAAGTAGCAAATTTAAAACATTATTAAAAATATTTCTCTTTTCCTGTTGTAATCTCCTCATACTTTACAGTCTAAATATATTAATAGACAAATGAACCCCAGCATTTTCACTGCTGCCACCCCAACAACAAAAAGGCATGTCCAACCAAAGACAGGGCCCTCAGCTGAGAAGAGGTGTTTGCCCACCTGAAGGAAGGAGGCCATTTTTAAAAGAATATTGCTAGATGCAGATAAAATATGTATGGTTTTGAGACTATAATTATAACTACTTACTTTATAAAAATAGTTGCTTAAAATAAAATCAAAGCTAATACCAGAAATTTTGATGAAAATAATAGGTGTTTAGATTATGGACCTTTACCTGTACTTTGATTGTGTTGTTAAATTTTTCTAGGTCACATTACCAGATACCCACTCTAGACCTTCATGAAAGAGATGTATTTTAGTACCTGTATCTTTTGAGTAACTGTTAAAAATGAAACAAGCACACACACAATTTCTATAAAATTTTTCAGTCTGATGCAAAACATTGGTTGAAATAGCTTTATCTAATGTTAAATGAAGATACTAGTTTTTATTGGTGCCGTTATCATTGTGGAGCTAATTGTGAGTTATTGACGTTAGCTTACTGTCAAAGAGTCATAAACTTAGCACATCTTTCTGTTGTTCTGGGGCCAATTGCTTGAAATAAATACATTTTTTGGACATTAAAATTAATATATTAAACACAATAGTATGAAAAATTAGCCCTGGCTGATGTGGCTCAGTGGATTCAGCATTGGCCTGTGAACCAAAGGGTCATCAGTTTGATTCCCAGTCAAGGCCAAGCCTGGGTTGTAGGCCAGGAAGGACCCCAGTGGGGCATGTGAGAGGCAGCCACACATTGATGTTTTTCTCCCTCTCTTTCTCCCTCTCTTCCCCTCTGTCTAAAAATAAATAAGTAGATAAATCTTAAAAAAATAAAAGAAAGAAAAACTATACGCTCATATATAAAGGACATTAAAGCTAACAACGGAAGCCCAAATATTAGAATATTTGCAAACTTTGGAATATTCTATAATACTAAGCCACAGTCTGGAAATGTTTTAATATTAGATTCCAGATTGGAAGAAAGTCTTCATACATCTAGCCAGCATGCCGCCACTTGAAATAGTACTTTCCTCTTTTTAATGGAGACAAAAGTGACTCATTGAATTTATTGAGTTTCATGAGACAGCTCAATACTCTCTGAAATCAGTTGTGGCAGAAATAGAGGAAAGTAATTGTCCGCAAAGGGACAACATTAGTAGCAAGCACCGACGGTGTGACCGTATCTACGTGGGCACGAAGTGAAAGGGGGATCTGAAAATTGCACAGTTAATGTCCTCGTAGTAAACAACCACCCCAGAGGGTGATGATGATAATGGCGGTCACGGCGATTGTAGGAACAGCTACCATTTACTGAGTGCTCCCCAGGTGTCAGCTATTGTGGTCAGCACTATTCCTTCACTAATTCATCTGATCCTCAAAACACCCTAACAGGTTAATACTACTTTTCTCCCATTTTGACAGACAAACAGACTGAAGAACAAAGAGGCTAGTAATTTGTTTGAGGTCACATATTAGCAATGGCAGAGATGTGATTGAGCCCCAGGCAATTTAGTCTAAATGCTGTATTTTACCCAATACTTTTCCATGCTAAAGTGACAAATCTGATGTTCTTAGATCTCGAACTACCTCACATGGTTGTTTCCAGAGACAGAGAAGTTTGGTGAAGAGGAAGCACCCTGCAAACATGGACTTTAGTAAACAATGTAAGTATACATTATTTCACCAAATCTTTTATCCAGAAATTTAAATATACATATTTATATACATATAAAGTAATGGCAGATGGTTAGTTTTACAGGTAAGTTTTTATATCCAGGGTAGTGATATTGTCTACTTTCTCAGGGAAGCCTACTGTGTGAGTTTAGAAGATGGTAGCCTGCAGGGAAGGTTTACAGGTGCTGGGAAGGCTCTCTTGCTTCAAAACTACCCCTAACACACCTTTCCTGGTGCTGAGACTCCCCCGCTGGAGGCGATCCAGTCCAAGAAGGACTAGCGTGGACAGCATCAGCCTCAGTGTGGCTTCCAGTGAGCTGTACCTCCAGGGAGGAGGGCGGACTTGGCTTCAATTCTTTGTACTTTTCACATCCTTTCAATCTCTAACAACCCTATGGGTAAAGGTAATACTAGTTAAAATGAACAGCCTCTTAGGGTGGATAATGTAATTAATTGTAATATCTAGTGAGAATCAGATTCTTCCTCATTTTAAGCATTAGAGTGTATATTAGAATTAATGGCACCTGGATGACAGCAAGAAGAGCAGGAACAGCCACTGTGAGAAAGTCCTGTGGAGTCAGAAAAGGTGGCAGGAGGGTGCGATCCTCATCCACAGGCCTGTTGTGAAAAATAAGAGAGGAATGGGGTGAGGACGCTACTGTAAGAGCAGATATTGGTGATTTCATTTCATTGCTTTTTCTGTCTTTATTATAGTTTCATTGCCCAGCCCCTCCACCCTGTCTCCCTCCTTGGACCCTGTAGTCTTTCCTTTATCTCTGAAAAGTTCTAAGGATTCCCTGACAACCCCTTCCTCTTTGTTGTTAATTTCCTAAGGGAAGGAGCTGAGTGGTGGAAAGAAAAGTAGGTCTGAGGCTGTTGACCTTTTTACCCCATATTTCATCCTGTATTGTAAAAGTGGTTTTCTGGATCACTGTAGGTAAAGTTCAGGAGCTGGAGCTTTAGGTTTTGCATAGGAAACTATGGATTCATAATTTTAGAGCAAAGTATGACTATAGTTTGGATCTTTTTTAAAGGAACGAATTAACACAAGTCTCAAGGTCTGAGACATTTCCAGGCTGTGGCAGGACTTCTGGTTCCCAGTACCATGGCATTTCTGCTTACTACATCAAAGTGTCGAGTGCCCTTCTGTGTGTGTACCAGCCTGGCAATACACCCATACACATGCGCACACTCTGAGTGGCCTTCCCATTACTTGCTCTCACTATGGAGTAGAAGAAATACCTTAATTAGACCTATGATTTATGAGTGGTTTAAAAAGGTGGTTGCCATGTTGAACACATCTAGTTTGTTTGTGTATCTAAGTTCAGGTCTAAAGAGATTTATCACTATTCACGATGTCAAAAGATTCCTGAGCGGCACCAGATGAAATTTCAGACTAGGACACGGTTGCCTGGTTACATTCCAATATGTATTGTAAGACAGTAAGGAGAGAAGGATTTATGTTTGTGTTTTACAAAAAACTAGAACGAACATCTTCTTAAAGGCAGGAGTTTTGTCTGTCTTGTTCACTGGTGTGTGTCAGCACCCAGGACACCGTGGGCTGTGAGTCAGAGACTGACAATTTAAAAACATCAGCTTCACCGTGTCTTGGTATTTGCAGTAAACTTCAACACTAGAAGTATTGGACCCTATTTCTGTCCTCATTAACTGATTCTCCTCCTTGACCTTCAACTTATTGTCTACCATAACATTATCAGTTTTCACCAGAATATAATTCATTGTTATTTCATTGATCGTTTAGCAAAATCTATATTTTCCCTTTCATTGCTAAATAATATTCTATTGGATGAATATACCACATTTATTCATTCCTTTATCAATTGATATTTGGATTGTTTCCAATTTTCAGTTATTATGACTAATGATGCTACAAACATTTGTATACAAATTTTGTATGGACATATATTTTCATTTATTTTGGGCATATAGTAAGTCCTCACTTAACAATGTTAACAGATTCTGCAACTTTAAGTGAAGTGACATATAACTATAATGGTAACAGTATTACCATAGGCTAATTGATACAAGCAAAAGTTAAATTCATATGGCAGCTCATCAATGTTAGAACAAAACGGTGCTGAGTGAAACAACCTTGTAAGAGGACCTACTTTGTATTTGGAAGTACAATTGCTGAGTCAAATGGTAACTTTACATATAAACTTCTGTGAAATTGCTGGACTGTTTCTGAAGAACATTGCCCCATTTCACATTCCCACCAGCAAAGTCTGAGAGTTCCAATTTGCCACATGCACACCAACAATTGCCATTGTCTGTCATTTCTGTTATAGCCATCCTAGTGGGTAAGAGCAGTATCTCTTGTAGTTTTAATTTTTATTTTCCTGATATCTAATGACTATGAAGATCTTTTCATGTATTTTTTTTGTCATTTGTATATCTTCTTGGGAAAATGTCTATATTTGCCCACTTTTTAAATTGGATTATTTGCCTTTTTATTATTGAGTTGTTATAGTTCTTTATATATTTTTATTTTTTAATTTGTCAGTTACAGTTTACCTTCAGCATCACTCTGTGTTAGTTTCTGGTGTGCACCATAGTGGTCAGACAACCATGTACTTTACAGAGTGGTCCCCCCAATATTTCAAGTACCCACCCAGCCCTGTACATGGTTATTATGATTATGTGAGGTTTTTAAACACCCAATAAGTTGTGTGCAAAACAAAATTAATGTTGGCACTGAATTCTTTAAATAATACTTAGCATTTAATGGAAAATGTATATTATACATTATTTCTGGTCAAATGTCCAGCAATGCTAATTTTGTGAGTTTGTTTGGCAGGTCAGGATATTTTTTTCCAGAAAGTTTTGCTCCCATTTTATACTTTAGCTAACCACAGAACAAAAAATATTTCCTCTTATTTTTGACTTCTTAAACTTTAGAAAAGGAGATGGACATAGGAAATCAGAGTCATCCATATCCTTCAATGAGGATAATAAAAAAATTCATCACTCAGCTGACTGAGTTTAGGAACGGCAATGATAGGGTATATTGCTGTCCCAATCAGTGGAAATTGACAAAGTAATTGAGTTTCCTTGGAGATAACAGGGAACCTGCTTTCAGCTGCTTTTTTAGAGATAAAAGAGACCAGTGTTCTTATGCTAGATTTGACCAAATAGTCCCAAGTATATATCTTCTTGTTTTGAACTACTTTAGACCTGAAGTGAGCAGATTTCTTATTTCAGTTTGATTTTATTTTAAAGGTTGGAAATAATCCTGAATATTTGAAAGAATTGTAAATATGTACCTTATTATATTTTGGACATCTGATTATTCAGTGAAATTTTGACTTGTTCTGAGCCTGAATATAAATGTTACAGTTTTTTATTTTGGTCCATCAGGGTTGTGTATTTATTGCAGGAAGGGCAAATTGCCAGAAAAGAGACACTTTCTTCTTCTTTTTTATTGTTGTTCAGGGAAAATTGTCTCCATTTTCACCCCACCATGCTCCCTGCCTCCCACCCTTGAACCCACCCCGTTTGGCTTGTCCACGTGTCCTTCATACGTGTTCCTTGGTGGCCCCCCCATTATCCTCTTATTATCCCCCTCCCTCCTCCTCTCTGGTCACTGTCAGTTTGTTCTGTATTTCAACGTCTCTGGTTGTATTTTGCTTGCTTGCTTGTTTTGTTGATTAGGTTCCACTTATAGGTGAGATCATATGATATTCGTCTTTCACTGCCTGGCTTGTTTTCACTTAGCATAATGCTCTCCAGTTCCATCCATGATGTTGTGAAGCATAGGAGCTCCTTCTTTCTTTCTGCTGCATAGAATTCCATTGTGTAAATGTACCATAGTTTCTTGATCCATTCATTTACTGATGGGCACCTAGGTTGCTTCCAGCACTTGGTTATTGTGAATTGTGCTGCTATGAACATTGGGATGAATAGGCTCTTTTGAATTGGTGTTTCAGGGTTCTTAGGATATAATCCTAGCAGTGGAATTGCTGGGTCAAAAGGCAGTTCCTTTTTTAGTTTTCTGAGGAAATTCCATACAGTGCCTGTACCAGTCTGCATTCCCACCAACAGTGCACTAGGGTTCCCTTTTCTCCACAACCTCTCCAACACTTGTTTTTTGATTTGTTTATGGCCATTCTGACCGGTGTGAAGTGGTATCTCATTGTGGTTTTAATTTGCATTTCTGATGACTAGTGTTGCTGAGCATCTTTTCATATGTCCCTGGGCCCTCTGTATGCCCTCCTTGGAGAAGTGTCTATTCAGGTCCTTTGCCCATTTTTTAATTAGGTTGTTTGAGATATTTTCTTTTGAGCTTTTTTTTTTTGCTTCTTAAAAACAGTGTTATTGAGCTATTCACATACCATACAATTCACCCATTTATAGTGTACAATTTAATGGCTGAGAAGAATTGCATAATATTTTCAAAGAGCTTTGCTCTTTTGATTTTTCTGAGGTATTAGCAAAATGTTGTTTAGTCACATCCTCAACTTTTTCTCTAGAGCATACTTTCCTGCCAGTGAGTCTCTTAATTTTTGCACCTTTTGCAATGTGGATAGGCTGAGGATTTTCCAAATTATCAAGTCCTGGTTCCATTTCATTAATAGTGCTTCTCTTAACTTATCTCTTTCCTCTAACATTTTACCATAAGCAAGGTGAAGAAACCAAACTGCACTTCTACACCTTCTTTGGCTGTCTCCTCAGCTAAATATCCAGATTTATCACTTACAAGTTTTGCTCTCCACATAAAAGCACACAAAATGTGACCAAGATCCTTTTTCTTTTGTTTTCCAGTAACATGATTACACTGCCTTCTGAGTCTTCCCTATAGTCGTTAACATCCTTGTTGCTACTAAAACTCTGTTCAAGACACGCTAGGCTTTTTTATGTTATGAACCTCAAAATTCCTTCAGCCCTTGTCCACTGCCCAATTCCAAAGCCATATTTTTAGATGTTTGATGTAGCACTCTCCTGTTCCCAAATACTATAATCTGCATTAGTTCCTTTTGCTAATGTAACAAGTTACTACAGCTGAAAAACACATGAATTTATTTTCTTAGGGTTGTGAAGATCAGAAGTCTGAAATGGAGCTAACTGGGCTAAAGTCGGGGTGTCACTAGGGTGCATTACTTCCTGGAGGCTTTAGGAATCTGTTTCATTATTTTTTCCGGTCTCCAGAGGTTACGTGCATTCTTTGGCTTGATGTCCCCTACCTCAATCTTCAAAGCCAGCAAAGTTGAGCCAAATTCTTCTCATGCTGTCATCTCTGTGGTTCTTTTTTTTTCCCTGTCTTCCTCTTTCGCTTGTCAGGATCTTATGATTACACTGGGCACATGCAGTAATGCAGGGTTACTCTTCCATCTCAAAATCACTTATATAGCCACCTCAATTCCACCTGCCACATTGGTTTCCCTTTGCCATGTAACCTAACATATTCATAGATTCTGGAAAATTAGGACTTGGATGCATTTGGGGGTTCCTTATTCTTCCTACCACAACACCCTTGTTGGGAGTGAAAAACATGTTTGTTCAGGACCCTGCGTTCATAAGTAATGTTTAGATTCTTGAGGTTAAAACAGGATTTTATTAGAAAAATATTCTACTTTTACTTTATGTATTTCATAAAACAAAATCCATATTTGTTCCTAAAGTGTTTTAAATAGCAAGAAATATTTGGGGGTGGGGGAGAAATTTGAAGTAAATTTTTAGTTTGAAAATTACCCAGAAAATTTTACTTGGAATTTTTGTTACTAAAAGAATTTTTTCTCAACAAAACAGATTATTTTAATCCACATTTTAAAATGAACTAGAATTAGTAACTAGAGTCTAATTTTTTAGACCTGTGTATCTAGTGAAATTGTATTTAAAAAACGAAAGAGAGCACTTTTTATAAAGCCAAAGCAAAAGCCAAGAAAAACTGTTGCCATCAGACTGGCACTGAAAGAGGGCAGTTCTTACAGAAGAAAAATGACATCAGATAAAATCGAGACCTACAAAAAAGAAGAAAGAATTCTGGAAGTGGTAAAAGGTTTATAAATACAAAAGGCGTTTTTTTCTTATTTAAAAATCTTTAAAAGATACTACATTATTTAACGTGAAAATAATAACAAAAATTGTGGTTTATGACACAGGTGGAAGTAAGATGTATGACGGTAATAGAATAGGGGACAGGAGGGAGAAATAGCTTTTTACGGTGTGTGCAGTGACGAATTACTCGGGGCAGGCGTGTGAAAGCTTAAGAGTCACGTTGTGAACCTTTGAGCGACCACAAAACATAAAATAAAGAGGTATAGCTAATAAGTCAATAATAAAGATAAAATGGAATATAAAAATATTTTATCAAACATTAGTCGAGAAATGAGAAACGAGCTTCCAAACACCGATGGAACAAAAAATATCAGAAAGATGGTAGATTTTAACAACATTATACTGATATTTATATGTTTGTATATAAATGCACAAGTAACTATATGCCAGATGGATTGCAAAGCAAGATCCAACTATACATTCTGTTTACAAGAGTTCCACTTTAAGGATAAAGTCACAGATGAGTGAAAGTAAAAGGATAGGAAAATATATATATTCCAAAACTAATCAAAAGAAACTAGGAGACTTTATTTTAGTTTTAGACAAAGTAGACTTTAGAATAAGAAATATTGCCAGGAATAAAGAGAGATATTATATATCAATAATGGAATTAATTTACCAGAAGACCTAATAATCCTAAATGTTTATGCAACTAACAGCTTAGCTTCAAAATATAGCAAAAACAGATAGAATTGAATGCTATTTTTGTTATAAGCTTTTAAGATCCTCAGTAACAATTCTCTTACTATTGGAATTTTGAAGAATCTAAATTCTATAAATGAAAAAGAAGTTCATGCATTTAGACATGACTAAAGTAGTGGGATTTGTAAAAACTACTGGTTTTTCTAAATTGATAAAATCTTTGTTTTGTAATATAGTTTCCATGAACTTATTAATTAACCAAGTTGTAGCAACTTGTTTTAGTAAAGGAAGTAGAAATGAATCAAAGTCGTAGTGAAAGAACGTTGGTTGAAAAAAACAATCTTGAAATAAAAGATAGATCTTCCAATTGCAACCATAATTTCAAAAGCTATTTTTAGGACCACCAAAACACCAAACTCTATGACAATTATCTCCATATTCATATCTCAGACATGTTCACTCCCTAAATCTCACAGAACAGAGTTGGCAGAATCAATGTGTTGCTAAGGAAACATACTAAGCACAAACATAAAAATCATCACAGGTTCAAAGAGTTCTGGGGAATTATTATAAAGCCATAAAACCTGCCAAATAATTGGAAAAATAAAAATGGAAAATTAATTTCAAGCAAAACTAAACATTGCAACTGACTGCTGAGAGACTTTTGAAGAACACATACACACACACACACACACACACACACACAGAAAAAGAGGTGAAGACTTCTAAAGATCCAAGTAGTTAATGGTGGTGGAAGACAAATGCAAGCAAGCATTGAGAGTATAGCAGAAAAATTTGGTTTCTGGTTTCACAAAAGGGAATTTGCCTTAATCAAATTTATTAGTAAGAAGGTTGAGGTTGCAGAGAATAGGATCTTAGAAGCAGTTGAAAAATGGACCAATATTCCAAGCTTTGAGATTTGTTTTGTTTCTAGGTCCAAGTGAAATATAACAAGGGTGTTAAAGGAAGTAGAGACAGAAATAAGAGACCCTTTTAATGAATAGTTTTGCAAGTGAACTCAGTTCTGGAGAGACCCCCTCTAAGATTAGCCAGTATGATGGAATTATTTTTAAAGGGTCTGGGAATGTACCAAGTGGCTTGCACACCAGTTGACATCACTCAAGAAAAGTGTTAAAAGGTGTTTCGAGGGTCAAATGAAGAAACACTTGGAAGTGTAGTCGCTTGATGAAGGGATGCCAACTGACTTTTTCTGATGAGAAAGAGATGCTTCATTAACTTGTCAAAATGTCAGAAGGGTATTATTTCTTCAGAAGGAAAGAAGTGTTATAATATAGCCTTAGTTTTTCTATAGTGGGCAGTTTATTGAAATGTTCTCCTGGGCTTAAAAATGATCCCTTCTCTTAAAAGTGGCATAATGGGAAAATTGGTAAATTGAACTGAAACTTGCTAAATTGTAAGAAACAGAAGTTATTTGGCAATTGAACCATTGCTAGTTCAGAAAATCACCGTCTTATATACCAAGGGAAAGTTAGTCATATCTAAGACATCACCTTGGCAGCTCCGCACTCGCTTCAGGGATGCCGCCTTTGGACAAGTCATTCTTGGAATTTCTCATGTGGAATTGTCCCACAAGACCATGGCAAACTTGAAAAATTAAGTTTAACAATAAAAATTTTTCATACTTCAAGTGAAAATATTATATTTGGGAAAGGCCCAAAGAAATCAGAGTCTCATCTGGCAAAGAAAGTGAGTGATTAAACTGTTACTAATTAAAAAAATGAGGTATAACTATTAAATAAAGAAAGTGATATTCTTCTGTGGCTTATAACCTGGGTTTCAAAGTAATTCCCAAGCATTTTATTTTATTAAAAATTTTTTTTTGACTTACAATAACAGAAGTTTATTTCTCACACAGTTCTGGATGTTAGAAGTCCCAGAGTCAAGGTGAAGTCCTGGTCTGGCTCTCTTGAAAGTTGCAGACAGATGTCTTCGCATTGTATCCTCACATGGCAAAAAAAAGGGCCAGAGAGTTCGCTGGGGTCTCTTTTATAAGGGCCCTAATCCCATTTTAATTACCTCAGAATACTGTCACATTGGGGGGTTATGGCTTCAACATATGGATTGGGGGAAGCAC
Organism: Anoura caudifer; assembly: GCA_004027475.1. NCBI lineage: Eukaryota > Metazoa > Chordata > Mammalia > Chiroptera > Phyllostomidae > Anoura > Anoura caudifer. The sequence goes on from PVKU01006072.1 coordinate 104,687, forward strand.
ATGCGGTACATTTCACACTCTGGCTGGGGACACAAGGAGGCTGTTAAAATCTGGAGCCCTGGGCATGCACCTTCACTAGCTTCATCTGGCTTCTGATGCATGAATAGTGCCAAACTTTACTCAAATGGCAGGTAACATGCAATGGCAAACCTCTTATTAAAGATCCTCTTTACTTAAGCACATTTGATGCTGTCCATGTTGGTAGACTTCAGAAAAAATATTAGCAATATAAACCATAATATTAAAAATGAAAGCCAGTGTTGACTGATTACTTTCTAAATGATAAGTAGACTCTTAAGCATTTTTATATATGTTATTTCACTTAAAATATGTGTTCACTTAATAAAAAACAAACAGTATATTGAAGGGATGGATGTTAATTCTATATATAACTCAAAATGCATATGCAAAAATTCTTGAATTCTGCCTTAACTTACTAATTAAGAGAAATGGTTCATTAGTTTGTCTTTTTTTTTAGAAAAAAATAACAAAGTAAATAAAAATTTTAATAACTGAACCAAGCAAAGAGTTTTTGGCTCAAGATAAGGCAAATTTGTAAAAATTGTAAATGTGTTGATTAGTATACTTATAATAGGGTTAAGATTCTCAAAATGACTGCTTTGAAGGATGATTTTAGATGACTTCTGGGGTGCTGGCTAGAAGTCAGTCTAAGGTGTTTATAGTTTTAGCTTATAGAGAGAGAATAGAAGGATATTGGTGTCTAGTGAAAATTTCTTGATGATTTTAGGATATGAGAGCAATTTATATCTAAATTTTTATAGAGAAGGGAAGAGTCAACTTTTTTTTTTTGTAAGTGTTAAGAGAAAGACTATGCTACCTATTCTGGAAAGTAAAAGTTAAGTCTATGTGAATTTGGATCAGTCATTTTAACATCTTTTAGTATCTTTAAAAAAATCTTAAACATGGATTTAATATTTACTTTGGGGAGATGAACCAAAATATTAGTTTTCTACATGAAAAACATACATGTACACACAGTATAGAGCAAGTGTGAGATGCAGATGAGATCCTGTACGAAAAGACTTGGGGACTTTAGCTTGGCAGATATAATGTATTCTAAGAAGAAAATATTTTATGAAGAAAAATTAGAAGCATATAATGACATTAGACTTCATTCTGCCTCCTGACTTCCTTGAAACATGAAGCTGTGACTTTAATTTTTGCATAACCAAACCAAACTTTGTCACAGTTTTTTATTATGTAAATGAAAGGGAAATAATACCTGCCTTCTAGTTGTCATATGCAAATACCAATGGAGACAAAGGCCCTATGTAAAGTACGAGATTATCTTGCAAGTGCCTGGCACAGGATTGGTTTACAACACAGGCTATTTGTTATTAATGTGCTGAGGGTTTGTGTACAGCAGCTTGCCATTCAGTCTAGTATTTTCAAGTTTACATGTTTGGAACACAGAGTTGAGCATATTTTCTAGCAAAAAATACTCACATTTTATTTCTTTAATACATTAATTATAGTCCAAGAGATACTAGGGAAGGGAAAAATAACCAACTTTATCAATAGAAAATGCACCAAGTAAATTCAGATATGATTCAATAACATAAATAACTTTGGACACAAAAGAGTCATAATAAAAAGCCCTAGCTTTATTTGCAGATTTCTAAATTACATATTGAAATTGAGCATGTATAAATAGAAACATCATGCAGAATGCCCTGAATTTGAGAGAGATTTTGTATCAGGCATGGAAAAATCCTCCAACCTCTGAAAGAATAAAATTCTGTCATTGCTCTGTCTTTTCTATTACTGGACCAGGCTGGCATGTGTTATAATTTAGCCCATTATACCCAAGGAGGGATATTGAATAGTCTCTATTCAGTTAGAAAAACGTCAGTAATACATCTTAGAAGAAGTCTGACCCTTTTCTGGTTCCCTCGGATATTCTGCAATGTGCATCCAGTGTTTCCATGTACTGAATTTTGCTACGTAAAAATTCAAACTCTGAGACACAGTGGGAAGGAGAATGAGAGGACGTTGGGGACATTGTGGGACGCAGGGGCGATACCACAGAAAAACGAGTTTCATTTTACAAAGTCCAGAATCCATCTTTGTTAAGGCTTCGGTACACCAAGGAAATAGATACGCTACGGGCTAGGTCATCGTATATTAGCAATTCTTCTTTCTTACGTGGAATGTTTCCAAGATAAGTCTCATCCACTTGTTCTGAATCCTATGGTAAAGGACTGGAGCTGTAGTTTTGTGGGCTGAGAGCAGGAGCTCACGATTCACTTCATAGGCATCTCACAAGGTGCCCAAGTAGTTACCACGAGTCTGCACTTTGCTTCTTGGTCCAGGTAGAGATACTCTGAATAAACATATGTAAGAAAAATAGCCATATTTATGTAGTTTAAACATGTATAATACATGTTTTTAATATTTATATGTTAATTTGGGTAGAGGAAGGATATTTTTTGCTACATGCCGCAAAATTTGAGCAGTCTCTCATAGGTAGAATTGAAAGCGTGCAATGTAAAACTGTGATCAGTGGTTCTTGAACTTGGGACGAGTTAGTGGATTTATTTAATATAGTCATGTTAAAAATAAATAATAACTATATTAGTTTTGTTATAAATGAACTTAAATGTAATACATATGTCCAAATATTTTGTTGTTTGCTTTCTCTGGCTCACCGTGTGAAGGTAGGGTTTATAATTCATTCTCTTTGGTGGGAAAAGAGATTTCTGTTTGATCCCCAATCAGAAAGATTGCCTTTGACCACAGGTAACAGAAAACCAAGGGTGCTTTTAAAGCATTAGGATGCTTAATTTGGTGAAGAAGAATCCCAGAGGTAGGTAGCATGGGGGTTGTCCACTGGCTTAGTGATACCAGCGAGAGCCCCGGCATTCTGTCTTTGCTCAGGGTGTTGGCCTTGTCTTTGGCTCCTTTATGGTCACAGAAGGCTGCTATAACTCATGGCCTCTGTCCTAACGTGATGGCCTTTAGGGCAGAAAGAGTGGGAAGGGGCAGCATCAAAAGGTACATATCACTCTGTATATATGTCTCTTTACATAAATATTTCCTAAAAGCAATTAAAAATTTTTTTGTATTTTCCAGAATTATGCCTCATGGCCACCTTTAGTTGCGAAGAAGGCTGGGAAGATGTATTTCTATCATCTTTAAACTCTGGGAGCTGGGATTGGCTATTGAATGGGTAACCAAGGGTTCATATCAATTATAATCATTGTGTTTGAGTTTCCTGTGTTACACATAAACATTAACTTTTCAGCCAGAGGGACATTTCTGATATCTCTTAATACCACAAGAGCTGGATATACTGAAGCCTATCTTCTTCAATAGTAATGTGCCATAAAGATCCATGACACTTCTTAATAGCAGAGTTCTATGTATGAACATATAAGTTTTCATGTGCCACAAATGAGTATTTTGCTCATATACATATACGTACATATAACATGTGCTGAATAAACATTTATTAAAGAAAATTAAGAGCAGAAACTAATCCACCACTTGCATTTCTCTGAATAACACTATAAATCTTCATTGCTACAATTAAAGCAAACATTAAATTCCACACTTGATTAATGTGAAAACAAAAATGCCCTGTTAATAAAAACAACAATTGAAGCCATTGATCACATGGGTGTATGAATCACCGAGGGTGATCCTCAGCACTGGAAGATAAATGCGTGTTATAAATGTCAAGAAGACTGAAGCTATTGTAAGAATTTCTTTTTTTTTTTTTGAGTTGAAAAGTAAAATGTATTTTTAATATATTTTATTGATTATGCTATTACAGTTGTCCCATTTCCCCCATTCATTCCCCTCCACCCTGCACACCCTGTCCAACCCACATTCCCTCCTTTAGTTCATGTCCATGTGTCATAAGTTCTTTAGCTTCTGCATTTCCCACACTATTCTTGCCCTCCCCCTGTCTATTTTCTACCCACCATCTATGCTACTTATTCTCTGTACCTTTCCCCATCTCTCCTCCTCCCACTGCCCTGTTGCTAACCCTCCATGTGATCTCCATTTCTGTGTTTCTGCTCCTGTTGTAGTGGTTTGCTTAGCTGGCTTTTGTTTTAGGTGTGGGTGTTAATAACTGTGAGTTGGCTGTCTTTTTACTGTTCATAGCTCTGATCTTCTTTTTCTTAGATAAGTCCCTTTAACATTTCATATAATAAGGGCTTGGTGATGATGAACTCCTTTAACTTGACCTTATCTGAGAAGCACTTTATCTGCCCTTCCATTCTAAATGACAGCTTGGCTGGATAGAGCAATCTTGGATGTAGGTCCTTGACTTTCATGACTTGGAATACTTCTTTCCAGCCTCTTCTTGCCTGTAAGGTCTCTTTTGAGAAATCCGTTGACAGTCTGATTGGAACTCCTTTGTAGGTGACTGTCCCCTTGTCCCTTGCTGCTTCTAGAATTATCTCCTTCATTTTAATCTTGGCTAATGTAATTACGATGTGCCTTGGTGTGTTCCTCCTTGGGTCCAACTTCTTTGGGACTCTCTGAGCTTCCTGGACTTCCTGGAAGTCTATTTCTTTTGCAAGATTGGGGAAGTTCTCCTTTATTATTTGTTCAAGTAAGTTTTTCCACTTGTTGCTCTTCCTCTTCCCCTTCTGGTACCCCTATAATTCAGATGTTGGAATGTTTAAAGGTGTCCTGGAGGTTCCTAAGCCTCTCCTCATTTTTTTGAATTGTTGTTTCTTCATTCTTTTCTGTTTGGTTGTTTCTTTCTTCCTTCTGGTCCACTCCACTAATTTGAGTCCCAGTTTTCTTTCCCTCACTATTGGTTCCCTGGGCATTTTCCTTCATTTCATTTATTGTAGCCTTCATTTTTTCCATCTAATTTGCGACCAAAATCAACCAATTCTGTGAGCATCCTGATCACCAGTGCTTTGAACTGTGCATCTGATAGGTTGGCTATCTCTTGGTTGCTTAAAAATATTGGCTCTGGTGGTTTGATTTGTTCTTTTGTTTGAGCCATTTTTTTTCTTTTTCTTGTTTTTTTTTTTTGGTCTGGTCACCTCTGTTACATATGGGGGTGGAGCCTTAGGTGTTCCCCAGGGCTGGGCAGCCCAGTTGCTGGGTTGTGACCCTGTATGTAGGGGTGGGATCAGAGAGGGAACAATGGCGCTTGCTTTGCTCTCTCTCAGATTTCAGTCCCCTCTGTGAGGCTGGGAGTCTCTCCGGGCACTTCAAACCCCACAAATGTTTTCAATCAGTGCTTTTAGGCTTTATTTCCTGGTGCTGGGGCCCTGGGTTGTGCAGTCTGTCTCACTGCCTGTTTTGCCTGGTTTATCTGCACACAAATGTGTGACCATGGTCAGCCGCCTTGTATGCCTTGCTGGGTCTGCTTGTTGCCTCCCTGAGACTGATAACTCCTGCCTGTGCACCTGGGGTGTGTCATCTGCCACCTGTGGCGCATCTTGGACCACTAGCCACTGCTTTTTCCTGCCATGATCCCTCTCCGCCAGCCGCCAACTCCGTCCCTCTTACCAGTCTGGGTGAGTTGTTGTCGGACTTCTGTACAATTCAATTTTCTATCTGTTCTGGTTGTTTTTTTTGTTTCTAAATTTTTGTTGCCCTTAATTTTGGTTGTGAGAGGAGGCACAGTGTGTCCACCTACGCCTCCACTTTGGCCGTAAGTCCAAGAATTTCTTTGTTACATACACGTATACGCACTTGCAGAGAATGGCTTTTTTAAAGGACATCTTGACACACATTATAAAAATTTGAAGTAGAATTTTCTTGTGTGCCAAAGTACACGGATGAACTATGTCATATTGAAATTATACATTCTAAAACTAGACTACTGTAAAAGGTGCCATTATATTTGCAAGGAACCTTGAAAATCTAGGTTACTTTCTGTCTTTAGTGCCTGTGGAGCTACTGTCTTAGAGAAGTGAGGGGGAACATGGGGCACCATGTGATGTTTGTAAGCAGTAGACACGGGAATATAAAAGGGAAATGCCAAGGGGAGGACTGGTGCAGCTGGAGGGGGGAGGGGGGATGGGGCCCGTGAGATGTTGGCCTGGGGCCGGACTCTTCTGCCGCTGAGGGGATGTGCATGCAGCGTGCTCATTG